>JAYDZE010580020.1:0-11215 GCA_034509125.1 Monilaria moniliformis | reverse complement strand
TGATGATGATGATGATGATGATGATGATGATGATGATGATGATGATGATGATGATGATGATGATGATGATGATAATTCGCGCCCTCGGCCTCGCTCGCATGCCTCGGCGCCTACACTCGCCTCGTCCGACACTTCATATCTATCTAGATTGTTAACTTGATTTTCTTCTACAATGAACAGACTGAAAGATCTTATGTGATCATGGATTCACCATTCAATTTACAATGTAGAATGATGACTTTTTTGCTCAATTTATAATTACACGCTTAATAAGAAGTATCCATAACCATAAAAGGCAAATCATGTGACATAATTAATTTCTTTTCAATACGTGTAAAATAAGGTTTTCAATACAAAGTAGCTCAAAGCATGTTTTTCAGAATATAAACTCTAACAATCTTCCACTTATACTCAAAATATGCTTTCGAGTATACATCAATAAATTGAACAAATCAATAAATTGAAGAACTGTCTTATTCTCCCAAATATACTCAAAGCAGGTCTTTGATGCAACTTTGACTACTATCACTTCCACATGATGAGTAAATGTATTGCCTTATCAGGCTCCTAGTGGAATGATCTATCTAGTATTATGCTAATTATGCATCCCCATGTTTTCCCATTCCTTTTTTCCTCACTATTTCTCACTTGTATGATCTTCATCTATATGTGTTTACTAGCTTTTTAGGCTCATAATTTCTTAGAATTAGTCATCTCAAGCTATTACCAACGTAATACTTCATGGCATATTCTAAATCATGTTTACCAGCTATTCAACTTTCATGGTAGAGTCACACACTCTTTCAAACCATAGCTCTTCCTTTTAAGGTGAACACATAATTAGAGGTAGATTTACTTGAATTTCGATTAGTTTAAAACGGAACCGGTAACCCATAGAGCATAGTTCGACTACCTTGTAACTAGTATACGCTCCTTAGTACTTTTACGGTACTTGAAAATTATCCATCTACTACAGTCTAGTGACCTTGATCAGTGTTCGACTGGTCTCGCTATCATGCCCATGACAAAGTATATCAGATCTAGTACACATCATAACATACATTAGACTTCCAACTGGCGAAGCATATGAAACTCGTCCCATCTCCTCAATCTCATTAGGTGTCGTGGGACACATATCCTGAGATAATAATTTCATGCCGAAAATGTAAGCACCATTTCTTGAAAAGATACATGTGGACAAAGAAAGTAGTGGATTTACATACAGAATGCCAAGATTCGATCAAAATGTGGAAACATATTACGCAACAAGTATCTCTATATTTTATGTAATTAACTATTTAATTTAAAATATCAATTATAAATCTAGTTCATATTCTTATTTATATTTTTTACCACATATTAATAAATGATGACAAGAATTTCTAACATAGCCGTATGCAAATAGAGTTGGACAGGCTGAGAAGACGAATTACTTTTTGATTTAATTAGTTTTAGATTCACTTCTGATGCATTCAAATTCGTTTCTTGCGTGATTTCGTTCTCTCTTTTTTTAAGGATTATTGTACGATTTCTTAGTAAAGTCATTAGTATTATCTTTTTTGGGAAAAAAATTTCTTCTCCACAGATTTAATAGATTGTCAATAATTGTATATTGATTCGAAGAGTATAATTGACTTAAATAAAATGAATAGAATTGCACTTATGTCTTCTCTTAGATACTCCCTCCGTTTATGATATAATGTCCCACTTGAACTGGCGCTGGTTTTAAGAAATTGTTCAACTTTTTTAATAAATATAAATGAAAGTGGGTGGAAAAAGTTAGTAGAATATGAGTCCCATTTTTATACATTAGTTTTATAATGGAATGTGAGTGTAATGAGTTAGTGGAGTGTGAGATCCATTTACCAAAAATAGTAAAAGTGAAATATGACATTTTATTGTGGACGTCCATTTTTGGTAAGTGAGACATTTTATAGCAGACGGAGGGAGTATTAGATAAGCGTGTAAATAAATGGAAAAATATCCATATTTATTATAGAAATATTATATTTAAATGTAAATATTAGGTTATTATATTAATCGTGTCTAATTTTTATATAAATAAATTAATATACTGAAGTGGAATTTTAAAGGATAGTGGTCAAATAATTTCTAGAAGTGAAAAATACACACTTTTTAAGTCGTCCAGAACTAAAAGTATAAGATGGGAACACTTATAAATTACCCAGGGAGTATAAAAGTTGTCATCCTTATAATTACACCCAAATTAAATTGGAGGCTCTAATTCATTTTCTGTGATATACCATTGCAAATTTTCATCCAAACTGTGTGCGTATGCGATCTTGTGCATGTATTTATGCATTCTGCAGTATACTATCTGAAATATTAAAATTGGGTAGACAAAATTATGATTATCACTAACTCAAAAAAAAAAAATATGAATATCACTTTATTGCATATTACAACAACATTTTATTCTACCGTCGTATATATCAAGTAATTGTACAACATTATTATTTTATCATGGGATTTTTTTATAGAAGTCTTTCAAAGCTTAGCTCTTCTAAGCTCTAGTTTTGCAATAGTTTCCAAATGGACTTCATCAGGACCATCTGCAATTCTTAGCGTTCGTGCGGTTGCCCAAAGGTGAGCGAGAACCGTGTCGCCTGATAAACCTGCGGCGCCGTGCACTTGCATGGCTGTGTCGAGCACTTTTAACGCCATGTTTGGAGCAGCAACCTGATCGAGTGGTTAGGGTTAGGAAAGAACAGGGATAAACGTTGTAAGTTTCAGAATCCGAATTTTGAGCGTATTTTGGCTTATCGGTACCTTGGCCATGGCGATGGTTCCACGTGCCTTCTTATTCCCAAGCCGGTCGAGCTCGTCTGCAGCCTCTAGAACCAGCAATCTAGTGCTCTCAAGGTCTACCCGACACTGCACCAAGAGAAAAGGTCAATTCTAGACATGAGCGGACACAGAAAAATAGTTTGAGAGAATTAAAATCGAAAATTTTCAGCAACAAGGGGTGCTAAAATAATCACACCCCCTAAATCAGCCGCTAATGATAGATGCACGGGGGCAACAAACAAGCTCGTCCAAAGACGAAGAAAAGCTCGGTTGGCCCCGACAACCTGTCCCAAGCAACGAGAGATCAAGCTACTGATTTCACAGCATTATTTTGAGATGCGAGTACATAAGTAAACAAACCTTTGCAACGTCCGAAAGGAACGAGCCATGCTCGGCTATCAACTTGTCAAACGCTCTCCTGCTGATTGCTCGTTGAACCATTAACTGCATGCCGCGCTCAGCAGCGCCAATCAACCTCATGCAATGGTGCAATCTGCCAGGGCCTAGCCTACCCTGGTGTAGAGCGGAAGCAAAAGTGAGGAGCAGCATTCAAGAAACTCGTCTCACTAACTCATGTGAACGCGATTGCATCTTCCCAAACAGAACGAAATCTCACCTGTGCGATTTCAAATCCACGGCCCTCACCGAGTAGGATATTTTTGGCTGGTACCCGTACATTCTCGAATACTATCTCTGCATGTCCGTGAGGTGCGTCATCAAAGCCAAATACCGTCAATGGCCTCTTTATGTTTACACCGGGAGTATCGATGTCGACCAAAATCATGGATTGCTGTTTATGCTTGGGGGCTGCAAAATCAGTCTTTCCCTACACATTTCTTGAGTTAGAATATAGATTCTGAAACATTATCTTGAAACATATCAGATAGCAAATCCAACCATGACAATTAGAACTTTGCACCTAGGATCCATGGCTCCGCTCGTCCACCACTTTCGCCCATTTATAATGTATGAATCTTCTTGCCTAACCATTGATTTAAGAGAAATCAATTCAACGTAATTATGTATCTTTCTTCTACTTTAACAAACTTGTGTTTCCGGAAGCATGGACAAGACACAAATATATCCTATTCGAAGAGCAGAAGGCATAGCAAGGTTGCAGCAATGTACCTTGTGATGGAGCATTCTATATTGGTAGCGTCTGAAGATGCCACTTGTGGCTCAGTCATTGCAAATCCAGACCGGATATTTCCTTCAAGCAAGGGAACGAGCCACTGGCGCATCTGTTCAGCATCTCCGTAGCGCATTAATACCTACAAGAAAGGCCACCCCTATGCGCTTAAGCACAATTAATCGGGTCTTTCAAGAATGCTTTGTAATTACGAGAAACAGAGAGAGCTGAAGAAATATCTTCTTGTTGCTTTTCTAACCTCCATATTTCCTGTATCTGGTGCTCCGCAGTTAAACACCTGTGGCGCCCACACGGAACGGCCCATGATCTCACAAAGGTATCCATACTCAAGGTTTGACAGACCAGCACCAAGTATTTTATCAAATGTGTTGTCAATTAGACCATCTTTTCCTTGGCCAGAAATAACTTTCTGAACCCTAGCAGCACTATCAAACTGCATAGAAACATGGATATATTAATATTATTTTAAGGAATCGACTTAACACGTTATTTTTACTCTGATGGTAAATGTAATCATAAGTAAACTGATTTAGCTGCACATACAGGAATCCATAAGTTCCATAGGCCTTCTTTCTTTGCTAGCTCCTTTAGCCTCTCCTCTTCAGGGTGAACAGACCAACGCATGCTCGACTCAGCAAGTTTATAGAACTCGTTTTCCATTGGATATATGCAATCCTCCATAAACTTGATCAATCTGTTTCTCAAGTCCTGAACCTTTTGATTTGGAACAAATTTACCTCCACATAAACAGAAGCTATCTCTGCTTTCTTTTTGTAGTGGTTGTGTGTGTTCCAGAGGAATTAACTCTGAAGTATGGAAATCAAAGCAGCAACTTCAATATAGTGGGAGTAAGAAACTCAGTTAACACTATTCATAAGCATAGTGGAAGTGAACTCAAAAGGCAATCTTATATATCAGAATCAAGGTTACCTTGTGGAGGATGCATGGGAAGAACAGATTCCCTCTGAATAAATGCCCATGCAATCTTAACCATAGAATCAGCCTTCCGTCCAGCATGGCGGGCGAGCTCTCCTCCTGAAGCATTTCCCTACAATGGCATGTTGTGAAATATATATCACTACTAAGCTCCTATAAAAAGACATCCAACCAGGCAAGCAAACAATCTAGCAGATGAGTTCAATAGCTGATACCATGATCCATCGAGAATGTACTCCAGCATATATAGATGCTCCGCGGAACAACGAAAAGGCAATATAAAACTTCCATTGAGAGGCAGGCCATGGTTTCCCCTGAGTTGCAATCAACACGAGAGTTAAGAGAGCTCCCAACAATGAAATTCAGTGTTTGTACAGTCACCACAATAAATTTGATAACAATTGACATATCTTAAGTGCTGACAGTATTTCCTTGTTTGACTCATTCCTAACTAAAGTTTCTCGTATGAATCTTTTATCCCATCACTAAAGTTACTTAAGATACCGCAAATCTATTTGACCTATTTATACGAGAAGCATCAAGTAGTCCTTACAGTAACAGCACAATCTTTTATCCCATCACTTCAGTTGAATACAACAAGATTTGACTATTGCATGGAAAGTAGAAATTCAGATATCATCAAGTAGTCCTTACAGTAACAGCACAATATTCCGCCAGATACTCCGCTAGTGTAGGAACCCCTTCAGGTATTCCAGCAAATTCCAGACCGTCATTCTTTCCTACTTTGTCCAAAGAAATATCCACAACGTAATGCTGACATGGCACAAATGAAATGAGCAGTAAACAAGTGAAATTCTACAGGACTTAATAATTAAAATCCTGTTTTAACAAAGCAGAGTTTCAAAAGGTCAAGAGGCAGACAGACAAAAGAGCCGTAAGGGATGCAATAGACATAATTACCAAGCAGCTGTATGCAACATCGCACATTTGATTGCCTAGGGTGGATAGTTCCCAGTCGAGGATGCCGATCACTCTATCCTGATAGAAGATGCAAAATGATATCAGAATTGTTTCACGAAAAACTGAGCTTTTGAATCATATCAAGAATCACGAACGTAAAAAACAATTAAGTAAAATACTGACCTCGGTCAGATGGAAGACAAGATTGTCAATGCGAAAGTCGCCATGGACTAAACCTGCAGCTGTCCCTGAACAATCTTCAGGAGGAATATGCTGACGCAACCAATCAGAGAGATCTAACATCCTGGGATTTCTGTTAGACTTTCCCTCACCAGTAGAAACGAGATACTGTCTGGCCCACCTCTCGACCTAAGTTAGTTTAAACGGGACGCAAATTTCATTGACGAATTTGACAGTAAAAATTACCTACATGAGTGAATATCTGCTAGAGAGAAACAAATTGCCTACCTGCCGTTTACAGTAATTGTTTGGTTTCCCATAGCTACGCAGACCGATGGCATCCACATTGGTAGAATGAAGGGACGCCAAAGCTTTAGCAGTAGCATGATATATAGCGCGTCTTTGCCTAGGTTCTACGTTCTAAACAATGGGTAACGAGATAATTAGATCTTCCTTACCGAATTGCCTTAGTTTACAAGATAACCAGAAAGAAGGTATCAGAACAAGTGAAACTCATACTGGGAGCATGGGCTCGATAAATATACGTCCTTCCAGATACTCCATAATGTAAAACGTGGTCCCAATAACACTTGGGTCGGTACACAAGCAGTAAACATTAGGCACCGGAACCAATGTGTGAGTACCTAAGGCATGTAATACCTACAGTGTTCCAAAGAAGACGTCAAATTAAGAAGGGCCGGTTGGAAGGAAAATATTTGAAGCAAGTAACGACATCCCAAGAATTAGACTACTTATTCCAGTCTGCAAATGGAATATAACCTGAAACTCTCTCTCAACAGCATGTGCGGATTCAAGTAATTTTCCCGGGGGTTTCTTTCTCAACACATATTTTTTCTTCGAATGTCCACTGTGAACTTCCAGGAGGAACGTAGGATTCGACTGACCATGGCCAAACTGAATTTGAAATACAAAGTAGAAAAAAGTACACTCAAAATAAGCTCTGCGCACAAAAATTTTGTAAATGAAACCATTTCAACACATCAACTTCCTACAGATAGCTGGAAAATGAGCTATCAACTTCCCAATGAAAAAAGTATTTCTATGACAGAGACCAAAAACTACTATGCCAAACTACTTTCCCACTTTTATCAGCTGATAAATATGAAAAATAGAGAATGTAAAAATATCAGTATTCTTTTCTTGTCAACTATCTCAATTTTCCAAAGCACAGACCTTCTCTTTCTGCGAATCCATCATTTCATTACAGCTAAACTCAAACGATTCCAACCTTTGAAGTAAAATCAAAGTAATCAGTGTTCTAATTTTTGCAGAAACTACAAAGCTACAAGTATTATAACTCTTAAATCCAACCACAATATCGATACTCGTTCGCAGTAAAAAAAGCAAAAGATCAAAACTTTTTAGCCGATCACAAATTCAATTCTGTACGATGAACTCTTCCACAACCAAATTCATCAATTCCTACACCAGTAGAATCAGTTTCTAAAAAGAGAAAGAAAGTAAAAACAAAACCTGAGAAACAGCGAACTGTGAAGGACGCTGAGGAAACCCATTAACATTCGCAATCGCATAACGGAGCAGAGCATCAACATCGAAGCTCTGAGCCGGGTCGACCCGACCCACAAGTTCCGACGTCCGGGTCGCCATTTTCAGCAGTTTCTAGCCCCGGTAGATCTAAATTCTTGAAAAACAATTATAAAGAAAGGAATTAAGAATTGGTTTCGGTGATTTTCAAGAACTGGACTATAAAGAAACAATCCTTTTCTGTTTCCGTTTTTTAAAAAGTTCAAATATTTTCGGAAATGCCGATGATATTTGGCCGAATCCCGAGGAGTATAGTAAAGTAAGAAAGAGAATAAGAAAAATGCGATCGAATAAGAAAAAATGATTGATAAAGTAAAAGATAAAGAAAAAATAGATTGATATTTGTTGTGATGAATATTTTATAAATAGAATAAGATTATTTTTGATAAATCAATTAAAATGAAAAATTATGACTACTTTTTTGTATAGACAAAAGAAATAGTAATTAATATTAAATGTGTTTTTATATATATATATATATATATATTATAATATATATACAATTAGTGTGGGGGCGGGGGCTGATGGCAGACGAGATGACATTTTACATGACACACACTGAAGGTGATGAAAATAAAAAAATTGGCCGGAGATTTTCGATCTGAATTTTTGCCGTGGTACCGGTAATTCCCCAAGGTTAATCGATACTGAAAAATTTGTTCGAAACTAATTGGTCAAAATAACATTATACTCTCACCACATCTACCACAAATAATAATAATAATGTGTTTTAATGTTTTTCTCATTTTTGTCTGCCTACAAAAATTAATCACTTTTTATTTTTGATAAGTTTTTCACAATAACTTTATCACTTTTTACAACTTTTTTTTATATCTTATTTTATCATTTTTCAACTAATAATATTTAAATATTTTTTTCTTTATTTTATTTTATTAATTTTACATTAAAATATATATAGTATACTACAAAGATTATTGATAGTGGACTAATAAAATATATGATATGCTAGTCTATTTTTAGGTCAGAAAAGTTGATAATTTCATAATTCAAAAAAGAAGAATCAATATCCTCAACGTCCACGTAACAAATAGAGTATTAACTTTATATTATTGGCTTCTAACTTTTCCTATGCATAGTATAGATTGGGGTCCTGGGGCCTAGAAGTGGTTCTATAAATCATTTTTTTGGTTTAAGAAAAACTGCAGTTGCTATATTCAAGTGTTCATGAGGTAAATTCATATTTTCATGTAATAATTTATAAATTATATAAATGTATAAATGATAATCAGAAAAATCATATATGACTAATAGAGATTTATAGAAGTATTAGTCAAATTCAAACTTGAAAATTGTTTTTTTTTTTTTTAATTTTTTGCAATAGAAATTATTTTTTAGGTCGAACCTACTTTTAACAGCTCAAGCCATGGATGCTATATTTTTCATAAATAGATAAAAGAAAATTATACAATTTATTATGAAAAATTAAAATAAGCCTTTACCTTGCTTAAGCAAATATTATTAGTAACACTTATAAACAGTTTTACCGAAACACAAGCATATTGTAGCTAAATACTGTTACTGAAACATAATTGTCACACATATATGAGATAATGAGCAATCGTACAATATAACAATGGGGCTTCCAACAAAACAGCCTAAACAATTGATAAACCAAGCGTTTATTATTGTATTAAAATGGTCACTGTCGTGAGGCCCAGTTGATCTATAAAATTAATTAATCATTTAATTGTGGGTAAAGCGGGAAATTCACATTTCGAGGGAACGTCACTCCTGCGTTGTCAGTATTTTTTTATTTGTTGTTTTTTGCAAGTTACTGTTTGGAAGGTGCTATTTGGTTGTTTACTTCGGATCTCCTTAGAGCCAATGTTTATACCAAGTAAAGCACTAAAAAATGGTTTACTCTGTATTTTCAATATATATACAAGTGCATTAAGGCCACACCATACCTTTCGTACACAATTAAAACTAAATATAATCGATTGAATTTAAAATTAGATGGTCATGATTTAAGAAAAACCCGTATCATTATATAAGCATTAACAAATTATTATATGAGTATAATTGTCATATAAAAATATTAACCGCCTATTTATTTTTTATAGTTTAGCAATATTTATGGAACAATAACTCCATTAAATCTCAACACAATTATTATAGTGGATTTTTAGTAAAATATATATGCATTGCTCAAACTTGGATTCCAGATTATGCATCCATTTTTCAGCGTAACATTGAATTTATATCATCATAACATAGAATATATATCATCATAATATTGAATTTACTTCAGCATAATGCAAGTTTGTTGTGATACTTACATAGTTACATATTCCATTTTTTCATGCAAACTTCTTCATGTGAACATATGCAATTATGATTTTGTAGATTCCTCATAAATTACATTTATTTTGATATATGGTTTGTGAAAAAAATAATTACAATCGATAGAGTTATATGGAATTTAAAGTTTAGAGATATTGTAGGAGAGAGAAAGTGTTTGCCAATTATCATTGAAAATCAAATGTGACATTACAAATTTGAAAATATATTTCAGCATGACATTGAATTTAAATCATCATAATGTCAAATGTAAATCATTATAACTTTGAATGTATATCATTATAACACAAATTGTGGAAAAAAAATAAAATTGGAAGAACTCAAGTTTGAGCACAATAGGCACTCTCAATAAAACTCTTTAATTACCATAAAGAAAATAAAAAATGACATAAACAACCTTCACGATTATAATCTTAAAAAGGATAGTGCCACGAGGCGTAATTCTTAACCACCGGTCTCTAAATTCTACGGTTACAATTTGATCTAATATCTGCGTTTAAAAATGGTCCGAATTTGAACACACATCTATATATGTATAAAAGAAATGGTTAAACTTTTTTATCGTAAAAATTAAAAATTATTTTCAGTCATTCGATCAAAAAAATCTAGGGTTAGGTTTTGGTAGTATCCTATCTTTAGGTCGTATGTAGTATTAAATTTGGAGCACATGTTGTGTGTATGTGGGCACACTAGATAAGCGGCACGTGGTATTAAATTTTCTATTTTTTTTAATTCAACTAAGGATAGAAATGTAATATTACAAATCTCTCTCATTCATTACCTAAAATTTACTTCCTCTCACCAATTTTCTTCTCCAAATCTCATATCTGCTTTCTCTCCATCTTCAATTTTCTTCAATTTCTTTCCAAAAAATTTAGGATTTGGCCACAAGGGCTACCACAACAGTTGGCGGTCAACAGTCGGATGTCGGCAGCGCTACGCGGCGTCTAGTGGCTACGAATTCCAAAGTAATAGTGGTGAAACAATCTTGACTTTTTCACTTTAAAACTTAAGGAAAAAAGAAGACAGAGTTTTGGGAAAGATATATGGTGTTAGAGAGAGGGTGGTTGTGGTGGTGGTTTATCCAGAGTTCATCTGAAAATTTGAAAATAAGGTGGCAGAATTGGCAGGATGAGGGAAAATTTTATGTCAAGAGTGAAACTTTATGCGAAAAGATAAATATGCATATTAGGACACAAAAATATGCATATTACTGAACATAAATCTGAATATATTCCCTAAAACAAAAATCTTGCCTCCTTCTTCTTCTTCTTCTTCTTCTTCTTCTTCTTCTTCTTCTTCTTCTTCTTCTTCTTCTTCTTCTTCTTCTTC
>JAYDZE010580009.1:0-11215 GCA_034509125.1 Monilaria moniliformis | reverse complement strand
TCATCACAGCCACAAGGTGAAACACAACCGAGAACCCAAACCGAAGAACAGATTCAACCCAAAAATCGAAATCGAAACTGAAACCGAAGAACCCTAGAAATGGAAGAACAAATTCGCACCCAAAAATCGAACACGAAATCGAACCCAAATCGAGACCAACATCTGGTCTTTGTGGCTCAGATCCACCGAATCATCCCAGCCACAAGGTCTTAAACCATGTCGGCGGCCGAGTCACAATCCTCGAAGAGCCGGCGGCCATGGTGCGACGACAACCGCTACCGCCGCACACCACCACTACCGCCGGGTCTCCACCGTGTAGAGGAAGAGATAGTTGCAGGGGTAGAGAGAGTGGGCGACAAAGAGAAGAGAGAGAGAGCGGGCGAATAGGGAGAGAGTATGGGTTGGTGGCAGAGTGAGGAAGTGGGGGGCAATTGTGGGAAACGTGGTGTAACAGTAATTAATCGCACCATTCTGGTGCGTTAACTTAGCAGGGTAGAATTGGGTAAAATGACGTCGTTTTGCCCTTTTTTGGATCGGGCCGCGATATATAATCTCGGCCCGACGGGCCGAAGCAAAATTTTAACTATTCTACCAAACACCAGATAAACATTGTTGGGCCCAGATAATTAATCTTATCTGGGCCTTATCACTACTACCAAACACTGTCTTATTATATATACTTGGTTAATTTTATACTGCTTCTTGGATAACACTATGCTGATTTTTGGTTAACATTATGTAGATTTTGTCATTATGTTGTATTATATATGCTTATAGTTATTATTTGTTTAGAATATAACTTTTGTATCCTTATACTGATTTTCGAAAACCCATAAGGTTGATCACTTTAAGCTTATATACTGATTTTTGTAAAGCATGTATGCTGATCATAAAATCATGCCACGTAGGACTAGGTAAATATCTTGATGACTTTTTCCGTGTCCGAAAATACCTTATGATAAAATGCGGAACAAACTATGCTGATTTGCTTGAAATTAAATCTCGACCTTAGATTTTCAGATCCAATGGATAATAATAGGTCATAGTGTTTAACTAGGAAGTCTTTCACCCTAGTTATAGGATAACACTAGTGTCAAACTACCCTATTAGTACTTAACTAATACCAAATACATACCATTAGATTCGGAAATCAACGGTCATTATTAGTTAATCGCGAGCATCATTATAGTGGTGAGAATACATCATCAAAGGGTTAAAATTATCCAATGTTGAACCGCGTGAGAAAAATAAGAAAGGTGGCTAGATTTTCGTATCTTCTCCGTATATGCACGTCTCCTCTGTGCAATAGAAGACGGATCGTCACAAATACAAAACCAAACCAAACCAAACCTAAATTCTGCATCAAATCGTCTACTCATCTATGTTGAATATACAGTGAGCAGTAAGTGCATTTTCTAACTTCGGTTACATATAATTATTATGTTATTGAGTAGCATTGATGTTGGCTAATCTATATAATGATGATGTTGTGTGTTTTGTATACTTTAAATCATTTGCGTAGTGTGCTATATACGTATTATATAATGATGAATATGGTCTTATTTAATGATTTTATTATTCGTATATACTGATATTGTAATGATATTACTATATAATTTTGTGTTTAAACGTATGAAATTATATTTTTATTCTTTATGCTAATATTGTAATAACGTGTGTAATGATGATATGCTTTATCTATAATGATGTGTTTAACTGTATGCAATGATATTTTGTTAGTTATACGAAATTGTATAACTAATTTTAATTCATCTAATGATTTGAAATATACTATGGATGTATTTTAGGATTTATGTAAATATATAAGGGGATGTATTCCAAAAAATAATGGATGAAATTAGATTCCTATTTTTTTAGATAATGATATTTTATAATATCACATGTTGTGTGATCTTCCTTAAATAATATGATAAATCAAATTCTATGATTCACGCTAATGCCATAACCGTTGTTATAAATAATTACTTTTGAGCCCTTATGGATATTATTAATAAAAAAATATTGTCATTTGGCATCATTAAGGACGGTTAGATTTAAAAAACGGAAGTATAGATTTTAGTCTTAGTTCGGCAATAAAGATAAGTTCGGATTTGAATACAACTCTCTCTCTCTCTCTATATATATATATATATATAAATCAATAAATAAAAAATTGCTTATGGGGGTAGTACTTAAAATGTTTTTATTGTAAAGATTCATTTGATCTTAGTTGAGACCCCTCATGCAAACCTATCCTTTTAATAATAATAGTGCTTAGGAATGTTATTAAGATGTCATGCGTGATAGTCTAGATGTAGCAACGGTTGTCATCATCGTCGTCTGAGTTGCAATTGTCAAATATGCATCTAGGCATAAATGGATCCAGATTTTGATAATGGAGTGAATTGAAAAATAAATTCTTCGATCAACGATGTTATGAGTGCCACAGAAGTGATCAAAGGAGCCAGGTAAAAAAGTGAATGATGACAGTACAAGGTACTAAGCCAAATTTATTAGCTCTTATCACACACGTTATAGACAAAACAAATTTATTTTAATTTATAATTATTTTGAGTTGATCTAATTTTAAGGTGGACTTAATATAATACATAGGTATAAGAAAAAATTTGGACCTTGCATTGGGCTAGAGCCTGGTGCAGCCCCTACATACATCCACCTATAGGTTTAATCCTAATGTAATCACAGGTCCATAACTTAGAAGTGTTGAGTTCAGGATAATATCATTCACAATATGATCAAGTAGACCTCAATAGTTATTGAGGTTCACATCCTATGAATTGTGGATCTGAAACACGGGATATAGGAGAGTTGACTCCGCACCACTAAAAAATCCTTGTGTGTTCTTTATTGTTTTATTTATTCACGTCTTTCAAACTACTTTACCTTATTATATTTGCTTTATGTTTGAAACCCATGGTTGGTTTTATCCACCGGTAGAGTATGTAACTGACATATAAACACATAAATATTTAAATTGCTTCAGTGTAGACAAGAGAGTATAAATAACATGGCTCACACAATTTTGCATGTACTCTCACAAGTGAAAATGTGACATACTCTGTTATTAATGTGCTAGACTTCTATATTTAAGTTGAACAAAAAGATTGCAAGTCCATAGACTATGCTTTGGTATGACTAACTTTCTACTGACTAAGTTTGAGTAAGAAACTCGGGTGTTTGTTGATGTCCATCTGAACATGCATTGCTAACGCATGAAATATTATAGAAGCTTTATTTTGAAGCAACTCAAGTGAATTTTTCATTCCCATACACTTGGAGAGACTATCATGACTTGCTTTTGGGACCAATAATATTAGAGTAGTAATTCAAAAGAACACTAACATTGATTATCTAAAGTTTCAAAATGCAACAAATCTATTTGAATAGATGTTCGTTTTTCATTAATATCACTAAGGATTTTCTTTTGAGTGGTTGCAAGTAAGTATCAGATAGAGACGATCAAAATTCATAAAAGGATTTCTGTAAAAGTTGAGAAAGAGAGAAACGAACAAAAGAGAGAGAATAATCGAATTGAAATCATAAATTGTGAGGTGACGACGAAACTTATCAGATAAATTTTCTTGTTTCATGTCTAAATTAATATGGTTCCACTAGCTTTGAGCCACTTTTTGTATCTAAAGTATAATTTTTATGAGTGTACTACAAAAAATGTAATTATACTATGGGGGCCACACAAAAAAACTGAATTTTACGGTAACTATACTAAGTCATAATATCGTTTCAGATACTTTTGCATTTTTTTGCCTATTTTTAGGACAAAACTGCCCCGAAACGATTCGAGGGCAGTTTAGTCAATTTCACGCACACACTCTCTCCTCTTTTTTTCCTCCTGACACGCTTTCTCCTCTTTCCGCTCTCCTCTTTCTTCTTCTTCTTTTTCTTCCTCACACTTATACCAAGAGACTCTTCATCGTATTACTACCGCCTGATTCAAGTGCAACTTTTATAGTTTTTCAATCAATATTTACCCTCATCATTAGCAATATTGGACACAACAAAGAACCCCGGAACAATGAAGAGATCTCCGGCCTCGATGGTCGTTTCTAGCACGTGTTTGACGTCAACTCCAACAAGTTGCACGCGACCACTTCCCCTAACAATGTAGGTCACGCCGGTAGAGTCATAGGAAAAGCCCAGCTGGTACGGTTAACCACAAAAAAAAAAATTGGTACAAGTGTGAAGAAGAAAAAAAGAAGAAAGATGATATAGACAAAGAAAGAGAAGAAAGGAGAAAGGATGTCAAGAGAAAAATAATGAGGAGAAAGAGTGTATGTGAAGTTTACTAAACTGTCATCAAATAGTTTAGGAGCGTCTTGTCTAAAAAGATAGGTAAAAAAGTACAAAAGTAATTCAAACAATATTATGACTTAATATAATTATTATAAAATTATTTTTTTAATAAGTACCGCAAAAATGTGGCCTTCATAGTATATTTATTCTTTAATAGTTCACTCTATTTTTATGATGACGGATACAATTTCTTTTTTCTATTTCAAATATATTTGTAAAGTTTTTTTAAAAAAATATATTCATTCCTTTAAAACACCGCAACTTCCAATTCCGATTTCGTTATCCGTAATGTCGAACTTAATCCATCTCCTCTAAAAGGAATTCCTCTTTCTACTCAAACTCTCTCTCTCTCTCTCTAACTGACACTGACTCATCATCCACACGACAAGCTTTTCGATTTAAAATCCCAAATTCATGCAACATCAAGATATACAACGCACTGAAAAAGCGCGAGCTTTGTTGATCACATCAGTAGGATCATCACAACCAAAAAAATAAAATGGCTACGAAAGAAAGGATTTTGGTGACTGGGGGCGCGGGGTTCATCGGCACACACACGGTAGTGCAGCTGCTCAAGGAGGGCTTCAAGGTCTCTGTCTTAGACAACCTCGACAATGCCGTCGAAGAAGCAGTTGACAGAGTCAGAGAGTTGGTCGGGCCCCAACTCTCCAAGAATCTCGATTTTCATTTGGTATATTCACTAACTACCGTTGCTGATTTTCAAGAATTACTTTCTTGATCCGTCCTCTGTGTGTGTGTGTGTGTGTGTGTGTGTGAGAGAGAGAGAGAGAGAGAGAGAGAGAGATAGAGAGAGAGAGAGAGGGAAGTCCAAGTTGCATGCTAGAAAATATATTTAATTTGATTGAGTATCAAGATTGCTTCTGATTGAGATATTGATGTTTGGATTATTTGTGTTGATTGCAGGGGGATATCAGAAATGTGGAGGATTTGGAGAAATTGTTTTCTGAGAACAAGTAATTATACATGTTCTTGTTTGTTCATTTTTAAATTGATTTAGGAATTATGCTCTGGTTTTGTCCACTTTTTGTGATTCTTTTAGTGTGATGTGAGTATAATTGTAAGTTTCTTGAAATTTTTGGTAGATTAGATGCAGTGATCCATTTTGCTGGGCTTAAAGCTGTTGGTGAGAGTGTTGCTAATCCTATGAGATATTTTGACAATAATTTGGTTGGATCTATTAATTTATACAAAGTCATGGCAAAATATAACTGTAAGAAGGTATGTTCCTCTACTTGATTCTTGTGAAATACTACTATTCAAAGAAGCATTTTGGTATAATTTGAAAGGAATATATGTGATATAATGTCAGTTTCAAATAAGTACATGATTCATCAGCATTTCTGATGTATTTTGTTTAGGCAAAGATATGGCGATCTATCTCTCTTGATGGGGGTTATTCGGTTTGGTGGATTAGATATAACTTAATCTTATGATATGTTATTTGCTTAGGTGGACTCGTCCCGATACTTCGTCTCAGTGCCACGTAAGATTAGTCTTGCCTTATCGAGTCTTGGCTTTCCTATGACAAAATTAATCTCGCTAATTCAATATAGGATAATCTTAGCCCAATATAATCTTGAGTAACCGAATACCCCCATATTTACAAGTTTGCTTTCGGCATATAGCTATATGACCATGACAGAACTTCTTTACGCACGATATTGTTGACACGAGAAATGATCTTGTGTGTAGTTGGTTTTCTCCTCATCTGCAACGGTTTATGGTCAGCCTAATAAAATTCCGTGTGTTGAAGACTTTGAGTTGAAGGCTATGAATCCTTATGGTCGCACAAAGGTCTGTCCTCTTAAGACCAGTTGTGATTTCAAGATTGAGTATCGAGAAAATGTTGTTTGAGTCAAGTCATAAGTGTAACATTTTCTTGTTTTTCCACTAGCTCTTTCTTGAAGAAATTGCTCGAGATCTGCAGAAGGCAGACCAAGAATGGAGAATAATTCTGCTCAGATACTTCAACCCAGTTGGGGCCCACGAGAGCGGCATGCTTGGAGAGGACCCTAAAGGAATCCCCAACAATCTTATGCCTTATATAACACAAGTGGCTGTTGGTAGATTACCTGAGCTAAATGTTTATGGTCACGATTATCCCACACCTGATGGTAGCGCGGTATGTAGGCTAATCTGATGTATTATGGGATGTTAACTGATTTTTTCGTATGTAATCCATTGTGTTCTTTTTAGTAGAAAAGACTAGAACCCTTTAGAATATACGAGGAAGTTAAAGAACATGTAAAAGCTTGTAGAATACATCCCTCGTTTGTTTTGAGCTTCTATTACATTTAGTTCTATTCCAAGATATTATGTTTGATAGTTTCTTCTTAACAGATTCGAGACTACATCCATGTTATGGATTTGGCAGACGGCCACGTTGTTGCACTGGAGAAGCTTCTGCAACACAATGACATAGGTGAATACACTCATTTATCCTTATCAGAAACAGCAACATATTACAAGATATTTTTGCGTTCAGAATTCCACTTCACCTTATTGATTCATCCAACACATGTTTTATATTTGAGGTTGCGTTGCCTATAACTTGGGGACTGGTCGTGGCACATCAGTTCTTGAAATGGTGGCAGCTTTCGAGAAGGCATCAGGAAAGGTGAATGTTCTTCCTACCCTTTGTTTTGGAAAACACGAAACTGCTACACGTGCTAGACTAGTTTATATACTCGGAACATTTTCATTTCTTACAGAAACTCCCTATTAAACTCTGTCCAAGACGACCGGGAGATGCGACAGCTGTTTATGCATCAACAGCCAAAGCTGAGAGAGAGCTTGGTTGGAAGTAAGTATCTCGTTTCTCTTGAATATTCACGTATAAAATTGCTAGCCATTTTGATCTCTAATCCTATGTTTTCTCCACATGTTTTTTAGGGCGAAATATGGCATCGATGAAATGTGTAGGGACCAATGGAAGTGGCCAAGCCAGAATCCATGGGGATATCAATCCAAGCCTTGATCTGAAGCCAACAAGGAGGTTCTGCTAAGCTCTCTGCTTCCTACAGTTACTCGTTGTGCCTTCTGAAAGATCTTCTACATTTTACTACATATTTTTGGGCAAATCCACCCTCCAATCTTATTGTATTTTGGATGTAGTATGTGATAAATTTGCATCAGATGAAATGAATAAATCCAAATTAATAACTAGTCGTTCATTCTCACATGCATCCTTGTCAATTATCAGCTCTACAGCAGTAAGGTTTATATATACACACACACACACACATATATAAGTGTGTTTAAATGTGAACTATATCTTAATGCAGAACTAACCAAATATTAGTTTTAGGATTTGACATTATATGGCTAAAATTGAAACCACATGACAGCCTTAGGATTTTAACATTACACGACTAAGGGTAATTTCGTCAATTAATGTAAAATTAGTTATGTAAATTGCGTGATTTAGGCGAGACATGGCGTGATACTACAATATGTGTTATATGATGTACATTCCATGTTATACAGATGTAAATTTAATATTATGATAATGTAAACTCGATGTTATGCATATTTTCGAATTTGTAATGACGTCTTTCATTTTCGATGTCAGTTGGCATAGACTTTCATCTCCTAAAATATCTCAAATCTTTAAATTCTCTCGATTTAAATTATTTTTTCACAAACCATATATTAGATTAAAAGTAATTTTGTGAGGATTATAAGGAAATCCTAATTGCATATGTTCACATGAAGAAATATACATAAAAATGGAATATGTAGGTATCTCAGCGAATTTGTATTATGCTGAAGTAAATTTATTGTTAAGATGATGTAAATTAATGTTATACTGAAGTGTATTTTCGTATTTTTTGATAGCGCCAATGACAGCCAGCAACTACCCTTAATTATTGGGGGGTTAATATACTTGCTTTATTCTAAAGTAAATTCAATGTTACGACGATATACATTCCATATTATGGTGATGTAAATTCAATTTTATATTGAAGTGTATATTTGTATTCTTTGATGGCGCCAATGACTGTTAGCCACTTTCCTTAATTATTGTGCGGTTAATATATGTTTGTTGTGCTGAAATAAATTCAATGTTACGATAATATACATTTCATGTTATGTTGATATAAATTCAATGTTATGCTGAAGTGTATTTTCGAATTTGTTGTTGTTGCCAATGACAACTGTCAACTACCCTTAATTATCGTGCAGTCAATATAATTTGGACAATTTTACCCCTATGATGATGTTTAGATGAAGCTATAATGATATCTGATTTTAGGAAATCTCAACCTTCCATATTTGAAAAGGATGAGATTTGGTCTTAGTTATGCATTAAGGGTGTGGTTTCACTCTAACACAACTCTATATATAGGGAAAACAGATAGGTTCAAACAAGAACCTTCTTAAAGTGAGAACCGATTGCATTGAAAATATAAAATATTTGCACTTATCTAAACTGAATGTATATTGTCTTTGCATTGTGATAAAATTAAGTGTATTAATGTTATTGTAATGTTATCTGATGGAAAAAATATGGAGAAGGAATTCTCATAACCTATGATCTTTCTTGAATAATATATGGAAATTCAAAGAACATGCATTCAACTAAATCCTACGATCTATAACTTATATTATAGCTTAATTTGGAATTAAATTCCAATCATGCTTTACTACGGTTGTGGAGAATTAACCTCGAAATTGATCTCCAAAGATCATAAATGGCTTGCTTTTTTCTCACGTGATGATTTTCGATATTCGAC
The DNA here is from genome assembly GCA_034509125.1 of Monilaria moniliformis. Classification (NCBI taxonomy): domain Eukaryota; kingdom Viridiplantae; phylum Streptophyta; class Magnoliopsida; order Caryophyllales; family Aizoaceae; genus Monilaria; species Monilaria moniliformis. The sequence continues at coordinate 2,126 of JAYDZE010580009.1, read as the reverse complement.
CTTGAATCGCCTAATCTATTTCAGCGGATTGAAGTCTTGAATATAGAGTGGATTATATACTATCAAGACTAGGGACTAGAAAACAAAAAGAGAAGAAAAAACCAAGCTAGGGAGAGAGAGAGAGAGAGAGAGAGAGAGAGAGAGAGATTCTACATCAAATTGGCTCTCTTCTTTCTCTGTGTCTGTATAATATAGTGAAGCTAGGTGGTTTTTCTCCATATCTTCTTCCTATTTATGAAATTCATATTGGGCTAGGCTAGAGATCTAATAAAGTTGGGACTGGAGCTTCCTATTGAGTTTTTCTAATTAAATTAAGTCTCTATTTTAATTCAAAGCCCAATAGAATATTAATTTAGACCATTATAGAAATTAATATTGAATTTCCATTTAAATCCAAATTAAGAATAATTTGGGCTCTTTTTTAATTAATTAATTACTCGTGTTTAATATTTCTAATATCCATTAATTAATTAGAACATGTTGTTGGTTTTAATTAATTAATTTCTTTTACCAATAGTTGTCTAGTTTAAGATTGTTATTTATTGGATTTGAATTATATTCCAACTAGCTAGTTTTTTGTGCAATAAACCATTTATCTCAAACACCCCTTGTGGACACGATTCAATGCAATAACAATTTTAACACCGCTAAATATTAATTACAACTGCCCAAGATGTCAGTATTTCTTTGGGTTACGAAAAATCATCACCTATTGACAAGTTAAAGCAGTGAATAATCAATGTCGTATGCTCAATGTTATATGCAGAGATTATGAAATAATAATTCTTGAGATCTCGTCCTTCAGTACTCAACAAGAAGGACTTATCTCAATGTGATCATTTCAATGCTATACCACACTACGATAGGTAGTCCGACACTACGATAGGTAGTCCCTTGGCTATATAGGTTGTGAAATTCTCGTTTACTTCTGCAAGGGGTGAGAGAGTCTTTAGTGATGACACGATCACCATTCACCCTACAATGTAAAAGATCAGACTCATATGAACATTAAGTGCTTAAATAAAACCAACATAATATAAAAGACAAACCAATGCAACGATATACTTTCTTCTCATTAATTGGGAAATAAGGTTACATACATATAAGCAGCTCGAAACATACTTTTCAGTATCTATCCTAACATTCTCACAATGCAAATACTTTAAATATTCAGTAATGTGTTAATATTTTATACAATAAATGCACTATTTTTACATTTTCGCGAGAAAAAGATTCTCACTATAAATTGCAGCACCTTTTCTTTATTTTTGAGGTTGATAGGTTGCAATTGGACGAATAATTGAACCTTTTATTGCAAGAATAGTCAGCCTTCCTTATCACCTAATATTCTAAAAACTATAGCAGCAACTATTGATCACCAACTTGTAAAAAATTAAATAAAAGCTGAAATCATTTGTCACAGGTTTATATCAAGTTAACAATTTTAATTCCCTCAGTAGTCATTGAACTTGGCTTCTTCGAACACAAGTTACACAAAGCAAGCATACTTTGCATAATACTTTAAATCAGCATACGCAAAGTTTGAGAAATCTTTTTATTGCAGCGTTGACTTTGTTGTTAATAAACTACTAATTCATGATTTCCAAATTGTGTAATAATAGAAGTATTACAAAGCTTTGTGAACAGGTAAGCATAGGAAACAAAATGGAAGCAGTTATAGAGTGTGTGGATCAATGTCTGGTGTTACACGCGGTTTCTCCAGTTGCAGCCTACTCACCGGCACAGCCTCCGTTGCCAACGCTGTCTCCGTTCTCATTCTTGCATCTATGTGTTTATGTACTAAATAAATAGTCATGTATCTAATTTATTTTTCATTAATGGATTAGCTAGATTCATGTTTAAAGGTATCTATAAATACATTTGTAATCCTGGGGTCACGACGTGGTTGATCTGTGAGTTGCACATCATCAGAAATTTCGTGAATTTCAATTTCATCTTCTTGAAAAGCTGTAGCTTCAGTGGCCTCTTTTATTGTGTTGTAAGTGGCATCGAATTTCTTTGCTCGAACCTTGAACACTGCTCGCCAAGTAACCTTGTCTTTTTTCTTGCTCGGAAATGGCACGAAGTAAACTTGAGATGCTTGTTTGGCCAAGGCGAATGGTTCA
>JAYDZE010579998.1:0-11215 GCA_034509125.1 Monilaria moniliformis | reverse complement strand
CCCCACCCCTCGGTTTAAGCCAGATAACTCAATCCCAAAATTTGGTTCCCCAATATCTCCCTCTCTCTCTCCTCAATATCTCCATCTCTCTCCTCTGTGGCTTGTGCGACGGTTTAGATGGAGATCCCCAATATTTCACTCTCTCTCCTCAATATCTCCCTCTCTCTTCTCTGTGGCCCTAAATAATCTGTGCGACGGTCTAGATGGAGAGGTGCGGCGGTAGTGTCGGTAATCCGAGGATTCCTTGTTCGACGGCCACCGCCGTCTTCCATCTCGGTATGGTGGTTCGATTTGAAGGGTTTAGGTTTTCGATTTGGGATTGATGGGTAATGGCTGTGACGATTTTTGGCATGTGTCTCTTTTGTTCCGATTGAAGGAGAAGGCCGGTCGCCGTAGCTTGGCGGGGCAATCCCGAACAGCAAGGTCGCGGGTTTGCAGCCATGGCGGCGACTCCTCCGTCTCCAGTTTTGATTTCGTACCTGGTCTGAGCCGCTTCGTATGTGTGGTGCAATTGTGGGTTCGATTTGTAGGCAGTGATGAAACTTTTCTGAGCCATGGCTGGTCGATTTGTGAGGTCTGATTTGTAGGCTGGTCGATTTGTGAGCCACCTCTTTGTAGGCTGGTCGATTTGTGTGGTCTGATCTGGGGTTTTTTGAGGTCCAAGTGAGGTCCTATGTGGGGTTTTGATTTTCGCATGTGTGGTGCGATTGTGGGTTCGATTTGTATGTAGGTTTGTTTGATGGCAGTGATGAAACTTTTTTTCTGAGCCATGGCTGGTCGATTTGTGAGTTCTGATTTGTAGGCTGGTCGATTTGTGAGTCACCGCTTTGTAGGCTGGTCGATTTGTGTGGTCTAATCTGGAGTTTTGTGAGATCTGAGTGAGGTCCGAAACAAAAATGGAACCCTACAACGACGAAGAACTGCCGCTAGCCATCGCAATCGAAGACGTCGTTGAAGAGACCGAAACAAAAATGGAACCCTACGTCGCCTGAGAAGATGAATGACTGCTCAAATTTCATTAATTAATCTCACATTAATCTTCTAAATCTTACATTAATTAATCTTTGATTTGCAGTGATAATTAATTTTGGTTAATAATTAATGCTACATGATTAATAACAAACAAACATTTATCTTCAAAATATTCTGATTTTGGTTAAAATTAATCACTAATTTTGGGTTCATAAATTAGTTAATATAATTAAGTTTGGTTAATATTTAATAATTAATTCTATATTTACTAATTTTTTAGTTAAGATAATTACAACAAACAATAATTAAATTATTTATATATTTTTTCACTAAATATTAATTAATAAATTAATAATTAATTTTATTAAGGAAGAATTAAGATAATTATTAATTATTAACATTAAAAATATATTCATTTTTTGAAAAGGGTAAAATTGTCATTTTACACTTTATCTATAATATAACATACCCAACCATACACTTTATTCATTTTTAACTTGATTATTATCTTATATATCAAACATCATTACTAAATCTCTATCTTGATTCTTTTCTTGATTCTTATCTTAAGACCCGTCTTACTTTAACTATCTCGTTTTATCCTATCATTGCTACCAAAAGAGCCCTTAGACTAAGATAATATACGAAAAGTGGGGATTTCCATACTAGAATTTCCCACATAGATATAGATTAGTTCTTTGATTACTTATATTCCAGGGTACATCCTTTAAATGGTATAGAACTGAGTTTGGAAATAAAATGCAAGCAATTGATCTAAGTATTGATGCTTAATTTCATGAAAAAGTTACAGGGAAATTACAACAACAAGCAATAAGATATCATTGCTGCAATGATTGCTTACAATGGTCAGATAAGAGAACAATTTAAAGCAAGCTTGCTTCTATACTAAAGAACAGGATGAACCTGAGAATTTACAACAAGCATGTTTGTCAATGTTGAGGTAGAGCTGGTCTCTTTTCCAACATGTCATAATGAAGAACAAAATTATCCTGCACAAATTTTACAGCTCATTCAATATCCTCAATCAAGTTAATTAATAATAACAGGCATATGATTCAGCAAGCAACTAGATAGCAGATCGAAAAGCAGAAATGGCAACGGACCTTTCGAATTGTCTCCCATGTGTTTGGATCAAAACAGATATAAGAACCTCTCTCGTAAGCACTTGTCTTCACAAGAGGCTCCATGTTGCTAACTCTTGTAAACCATAAACGGAGCTCTCGATGATAGAACCAGGCTCTATTATATCTGAAAAATTACATGTAAAATGGTTCAATCAACTACGCTACTAATCAGAATCAGATTCAACCATGAGAGTAGCAGCACTCGCAATGAGCAGGCATCACAGAGACATTATCACAAAAAGTGAAGATAACATACAACTCATTTGCCGCATACAGTTGAGCTTCATCCTTTGGCATACTGCATAAAAAAAGATAACAAGTATGTTATGTTAAAAGTAACATATTACGTAATAATTGTTGTTCAACACAAGGCTTACCTATAAAAAACATAGAACAGCGTGTCTAATTGGAACTTCGAGAAGTATGCTTGCTGCAGCCAATGGCAACACATTTTAGTAAAAAGAAAATGAGTTAAAATGCAAAGCAGGTTAGGCATAGGGTAGTGAAAGCTCACACTTAAAGGTGGTGGTTGTTTAGCATAATAACATTGTGGCACAGCATATTCAGGATCACCCTTTGCAGGCTCATCTGACCATGGGGAACTGAACATTTTATGAAGATTTTCCGTAGAATTCAAGTTCAATCCAAGTGTAGTTAGGTCAATTCCAAGTGCAAGAGATGTCAAATCAGGATCACTCATTCTTATCACACTTAATAAACCGCGCAAACCAAATGGGTCAGAAGCTGTCTGGGCAGCCTGCATGGGCTTTGCTCCTTGATCCCTAAAAGGCTGACCAACAGCAGACATTGGTTGAAGGCGGAATTGGGATTTATTGGGATGCTGTTGATATTGTTGTAGGTGATCATACGACCCCATACCAGATACTGAACTTGGACTATTTAGAGGCCGCAATCCAATTCCCGGTGGTCCACTGCTCTGAATCATTAGAAAAACAAAACATTCAATAACTAGACAAATAAAATAATGTAAAACAACTGCAGGAATCTATTGATCATTATATGAATAATAAAGATGTGACTATCTATAAGCTCACATAACAATACCTCACAATCTTCCGGTTCTAAATTGGTCTCTCGATCTAATACATGAAACTTATATCTAATCCACATCTATAACAAGTGTAGCAGCATGGACATATTTTTTTAGCTTGACTTCAAAAATTCTATTCAGGTACTAGCTACTAGCCAACCACAACCAGCTGGATGAAAGTGACTCTATTTGTTGTCTCTTATACACTCAGGTTACAATTTTAGCTTTTATTCTCCACTTCATATTCCACCTTGCGAGAATGAAAAAGTGGAAAAACAATTGAAATGTGATGCAGAACACCTGTGAATGATAGTTCGAATGTGATGGTGGAAACAACTCTGAACTATGTACATGGAGCAGATCTTGATTATTTACATTTGAAAAGGGCCCACCACTACCACTTGCTGATGGAGTATGTTGATGCTGCTGTTGTGGCCGATGGGGTGAATAAGTTGCACCCAAGTTGAAACCAGAAGAACGTCCCATCTGGATTTTCAAATGAAAAAGGACTTGAGTAAAAACTGAGCACCAGAAAGAAAAAGATTCTGTGCTTGGATGACAAATCCCCCTTACAGAAAAATGTTGAGGCTGCATCATAGAAACAGAATTATCATGAATTTGTTCTTTCTGATGCATGTCCATTGAGTAATCTATGTTGCCACCTGCAAATGATTAAAATATTGCTACATTAGAGAAATATACTAGAAAAAAATCCTAACAGAAAAGAAAGTAACAAAAAAGCTGAGATTATTTCAACAGTCACACTAGGTTTCTATCTTTAAGAACAATAGATAAGATTAATCTTGACATATATTTTTTTTTTAAAAAGTTACTATTATCACTTTAAAAGGAATGAATATATCAGCATCTTTCAAAACTAACCATGTCACATCATATGCACAAACATGAGGCTTATATGATAAACTCAGCAGATGAACTAAACATGACCTAGATGAATATGTTAACAATAAGAAATTCCATTGTGATCATATATGATGACGATAAATTGGGAAAAACCAAACAGCAGGCATGCCGAGAAGCATTGCCGTCAAAATTAGAATATAAAAAAGGTATATCTCCTCCAAGAGTTAACTTTACAAGTGCCTGTAACATGAGTGTTTAAAGAGTTCAGAAAATAAGTCATTTTATCATAAATTTCTAATATGGACACAATCTCTTTACCCTGAATCTCAAGGATACTACAAACCACGTTTACAGTGAGGACCATAATTGATAAAGCAATACAATGTACGATTGGATGATGATATAAAAGGCCCCCTTATTAATTAGACATAAGGTTGCCAGAGTAAGAGTAACCTGAGATAGAAAGTTGGAGCACAAAGCTGTTAATGAGGCATGAACAAGGGGGTATATCACAAATACAACATAACTTTGACTATAAATGCATAATTAGAATAAATACCCTTAAATCCAGGTAAGGCTGGAAAATCTTCATTTTGGATACTGAACTCCTGATTTTGTTGAACAATAGGACTAAGTCCTTGCTTTCGCAATGAACCTGCAATGTTTCAAGATATTACACAGCTATCAGCAGAAACGGGTGTACTTACAGTAGTTTTAGAGGAATATAACCTGACTAGTGGTTACCTATTTGTCCTTGGCCTCCAGATGAATTGGGACGACTATTCAGCTGAGGAAAATCATTAATATCAAAAGGGGCACCATCATTGGAATTCATGTCACTGAACATGCTCATACTTGTAAAATTATTTACAGATTGAACATGGTTTTGAGATAGGGGACCACCAGCAGAAGGATAGGAACTGCCCAACATTGACAGTACCTGTGGAGAAGCTGAAAAACAGCAAACAAACACAATGTACGTTAATATATGAATCATCTGTCTTAAAAATATAATTATATAAAACATCTGCAATAACTCTAGAATCAGTATGAAAACAGCAGCTCAGAGAATACTTGTGGATCAGAAAGGAAGGACTTGGGTACAACCACGATCTGATACTACCTGAACGATTTTCAAGTACCGAATTAGATACTTTATCCATTCAATTATTTCAATAAATGATGTTTTCAGGATTTTTATATTTTAATTCATACTCTAAAACGCACACCACATGCATCAGTTTAAATAACTGCAAAATTGTACCAGCTAACAAGATTGCAAGACTTCTATCCTCATCTATGTGAAACTAGGCCATAACTTATATATGAATTTCATGTTATATCTATTTAAAAATCAGACAAACACCACAGGAAAGCATTTGAAAGCTACAGTACAATATACGATGCATAACTTGATGTAAATTAGCATAGCCAACTGAAGTAAAATAGCAAGTGCTATAACTCCGGCAGAGAACTATTATAGGATGATATATTACCTTGTTGAAGCACACCACTCATCAGCCTATTTTGTCCTTGCACATTTAGATTGCTGGAACCGCTGTTGGCTGATAAATTCAACCGAGAAGCAAGCCCAGGCATAGATAGCCCTCCACCTGAGCTAATATTCCGGCCAATGTTGCCCCCACCAACTATACTACCCATTGAACTTGTCATTCGTTGCCCTGCATTTCCAAGGACCGGAGATATACCAAGACCGGGAACAGACGTCCGATTGCCAATTGCAGCAGATGTTGGTAGGATCCCTGGGATAGAACCACCAACTCCATTAGTGCTGCTATTATATCCTTGGTTTCCTATGACACTCATACCACCCCTACTTGCCATCCCTGAATGAACATGCGTATTGCTGTGAGATATCTGCAGATCAAAAGAAATAAGTAGCAAGCAGTTCAGCTGACACAGAGCACCAACACGTACATTATAGATGGTTCAACACACCAAAGCACTTCCGAGTATCATATTTATCAGATTTCAAAATGTAAACCAAGATTTCCACATAATGCACAATTACAAAAAGAAAATTTCACCTGAGAAAGAGCAACTGGAAGGTTGTTGGATGAAAAACGCCCAGTAGAAAGATTGCCAGAAACTTGTTGCAACCCACTCGAAGCAATGTTATTCATAGTTGTACTTCTTGATCCAAGCGCACCAGGCATGTTTGGAACATTGAAGTTTCCATGAAGATTATGCAGTCCCTGCATATTTCCTGCAAAAACAATGCTGGTTGTCACATATATTTTATACAAGAAACAACTTTGACCACTCCAGCAGACAACGCACCAGCATGATGATATACAGGAGAACCAGCACCGGACTGTACAGAAAAGGATGATGTATATGAGCGCCCTGTGCTGTCAGGAAGACTTGAAGTGGATCCGTTCAGTGATGACTGCAGTGAATGTGTGAATGAATTAATAAACACCATTATGAGTTCGTGTAAAGATTAAGCCTGTTTATCTCTATCAAGTCAGTCATGATCCAAAATTGACGACAGGAAAATTCAAATGTAATCATGATACCAAGGTAGGAATCTGATGAATCATAATAACAACCTCTGATACAAGGGAAGTGTTAAAAGGGTGTCTTTAGTTGTTTTTTTTGCAAAAGCACAATAAGACAAATGAAACAAATTAATGCAATAAATTACAAGGTGTAAGAGTGTTGGCTGTATAACAGTGTAATCCCTACAAGTAAACTCCTAAACCAGAAGAATGAGCGTTCATCTCGGTGACTCCTGATTATATCTTAAGGATTACGTACCATCTAACAAAGTCAGGCTTAAATTTAGGAACCATACTTATCCATACTCCCTACAACATAGGAAAATAGGTGTTCTATCATTTAATGCTATGTGGCATGCGATGCAGTCAATAGAATTTGCAGAGGATGAGCTAGTACATTGAGCAACCCTGACATTATTATAATGTCAAAAGGTCATGAAGAGAGGAGAACTTTTCCTCAACCAGTGTATTTTCTTTTTCCTTATAAGTCAGAAGGGTCTTCAAAAGGCTTCGGAGCCTCCCTTGTGATCCAATAAAATCTGAAAAGTATAAGGCATAAAGAAGCCAATTACAAATATGCTGCTAAAGAAGACAATAAAAAGCAAGATACAATAACAGAGACTAGAAAATCAAAGCATGAAATTCAACTAAAGGATAGTTAAATGAAAGGGGGAAAATCATAAGCAGACATATGCATCAACTCCAAAAACCAGGTCCGCTGAATACAATCCACAAGATAATCTCAAGCATACCCGTCAATTTCAGCTGTAATGAGTTAACGATATCTTTGGAGGCATGCACAATCTCAAAAACCAATAGAAGGACCAAGATATAATGCACAACCCAACGAGATTATTTCACTAGCATGTCCACATAACTAGAGGAGCAAGAATGAACGATATTATTTCACCAAACAAACTAAACCTCTTGCAGTGGGCAGGATTCAATTTCAGAAAGGGGAAAGGGTCCCAATTGCAAGAAAACTTGAGAGTTGCAAGGAAACTCAAGAAGAACATCTTGCGCAGATAGGAACTCAATCTCAAAGAACATTTCCAAAGGGCATTTAAGCCCCCCAATGAAACTAAAATTGCACGAACCAAAAGGATTGAAAATAGCACGCAAGAAGAATAAATAATCCTGAAAACTCAACCCCCCAACCAAAAATAAAAATAAAAATCAGTTCCCAGTCCACGAGACTCCCCATAACAAGTAAAAAGCACAAATACATGCTCCATATATGTATAAACCAAGAGAAAAAGGGAGAAAATTGTTGACCTGGAAGAGGAGATAGATCCGCGGGCGAAAATTCAAGTGCGGAGATAGAATTGGACGATTGAGAAAGGGTCGAGGGATTTTGATAATATTCGAGAGAGAAAGGAAAAGAGAATGGGAGAACTCAAACCCCTAGAAAAATTTTCACAGTCAAAATTAGCTGATGGAAATGGGATTACTACTAATTATTAATTAATTAATTAAATTAAATTACAACTGCCCTCCTGCCATGACTTTATTCATTTATATATATATTTCTTTAATTATTTTGGAAAAATGATGAGTGGATAAAGACGCGTCGTACAAAAGCCTTGTCACACTAAGTTTCAATTATTGAAATAATGTCTCGAATAATCGTTTATTAGAAATTTATTAGAGAAATTAAATTTGTCAAAAAACAAATAATTAAGAGGTATCAATAAAAAAGATATCCACCTTTCTATAAATATAAAAAAAAAATGTTAATAAGTGTTTTCTTGCCTGATTAGACTTTTCATGAATGGTAAGTGTTTACTTATTTCCTAGTTAAAACTAACTACTCAAGTATATTTTAAATATGTCTACCTTAAATGTATCTTATATCTTATTCATAATATCTTAATTTTGATAATATATATATCACTTTCTAACATTATCTACTTCAATTTTCTTTTTATATAGTATAAATATCACTTTGAACTCTAAACTATACCCAATTTTATATTAAAAAAAAATGTCTCAAACTATAAGAAATATTCAATTAGACCTCAAAAAATAAACTTTGTATCAAATAAAAATTGAGACCATTTTTTAGCCCCGAAATCTTAACGTAGCTTGTTGAATGTTACTGTGTAATTCTTATTTTTATTTTTTATATGACATGGTACAAAATTAGTTTGCTTTTATGCTCTAATATTTAAGAAAAATGATGAGCTACTTCAAGATTTCAAGACCCAAAATAGATGCAAGATATTTTGATACAAAGTCAATAGTTTGAGATTTAATTGAATGTTTCTTATAGTTATGATCATTTTTTATAAAGTAAGTATAGTTTAAGATTTAAAGTGATATTTACCATTTTGTGTAATACCAACTGAAGTTTCAGAAAACATACAAAGTATTTGTAATTTAATTACATATTAATTTCTCTAATATTCCTATAAACTATCTATGCATTTTCTAATTAATTTAACTACAGTAATTGTCATTGGACACTTAGGGCTGCCCAAACGGATACCCGACCCGAAAAATCGGGTACCCGCACCCGAAAATGACTACAATGCAATACCCGAAACCCGACCCGATGCCATTGTCGGATACCCGATTACCCGCTTCGGGTACCCGAATTCCGGTAATCGGGTACCCGATTATCCGTTGTCTTTTTTATTTTTTATTGAATGAGAACCAACAATCCCACTTGCCAGTTGCCTGATCTGAAACTTTTCTCTTTCCATACTCTGTTAAAATTTTGTGTCGCGCTACCACAATCTTCTCACTTAATCTCCAAGAAATCGGCTGCCGAGTTTAGGCAAAAAACCAAAAACACAAAGCGGAGCAGATTTCTTGAAAACAAAAAAAAAAGCATCAAAGTTTTCATCATTAAAAACAGAGCAGATTTCTTGAAAACAAAATGGAGCAGATTTCACTAAATCTATCTTTTGACTATATAATAATCATTAAACCATGCGATTTGAATTGATATTTTTTCAAAGAAAAGCATCAAAGTTTTCTTCATAAAAAAAGTCAAGACTAAAAGCAACAAGATGCAGTGGTAGCGATGGGAGGTTTCGGTGGGGGTGGGGACTGGGGAGGCTCCGTAGTGATAGGGACTGGACTGCCCGGACTGGGGAGGCTCGCGGTGGCGGTGAGCAAGCGTCGGTATAGTCAAGCCGGAAACAAAGAGAGAGAGAGAGAGAGACAGAGGCTGGGTCTGTCGCGACTCACGGCGTCGCGCCTCGCGGGGCGTCGCGGCGCTCAACTGGCCGGTGGCGGGAGGCCGGTCGGAGGCTCGGCCCTGCTGGAGTGGAGACTGGAGAGAGATGAGGAGAGTGGAGAGTGGAAAGGACTGTAATATGTAGAAACTAGAGAGTCAGACGAGATGAGAGAGAGAACTCAAAGAATGGGAAATAGAATCAGTTTCAATCCCTAATTAAATTCCCAAATCTCTTTCAAATCGGGTATGGGTTCGGGTATCGGGTATATCCGCAACCCGATCGGATAACCCGATACCCGACATTTAAGGACACTTCATACCCGAAAATACACCCGAACCCGCATTCACGGGTATCGGATACCCGATACCCGACGGGTATCGGATCGGGTTCGGTTTTTCCCGATTACCCGAACCCGTTTGGACAGCCCTAGACACCATCAAAATTACCAATGAACATGTCACCATTGGAAACACCGACAGATTGATCAAGACCCGACGGTGAGTAGCGCGAACTCTTCGTGCAAAAAACAATGACATATATACCGACAAAATTTACTTATTTATATATAATAATGGAAGATAGGAATGCCCAGTAATTTTGGAATCATAACTAGCAGTTAACTGGAAAATTGGTGGTTAATCGGGAAAATCGTATAAAACGGGAAGATATCATTGGAAAATCGTTGAAAATTTGAAAATAAATAGTAAAAGACAACCAATTTTGAACCAAAACCGAAACCGTCTAAATCTTTATCGGGTAAGTTCGGTTCTAACTTTCGTGGAACCGGAATTGGCGGTTTCGGAACTGTGGGCATCTTTAATGGAAAAGCAGCTCCAAGGGTAAAGAGAGTCGCTGAACTATGAACCGACTAAACTATGAACCGATCACTTCGCTGATTTGCTTACCAATCTGATTTTAAAAAAATTAATTTACTATTTGAGCTACCTAAACCGTAAAACAATCTGCCATAATTTATTGTAATATAAATAAATATGAACTGATGATCATAGTTGATCATAGTTCTTCTTTGACGTTAATTACCGTCTCGATGGTGCAAAGAAGGATATATACAATATTACGTAAACATGCATGCAAATTTCAAAGGAGGAATTGAATCAAAACACATCTGATAAATCAACTGACATAATAAAGAAAGCTTAAATCTCTTAGCATTTATAAATCTTGAGGGAAAATCAAACAAGTAAAGAATCCAAATTAACAATTAACTAGAAAACAAAACCTTATAGTATAGCAATATGCATATAATCTGAGATGAAATGAAATGAACTAGTATCATCATGCTGCTGCTGCTGATATGTTGGATTCCGCCACTCATTCTGTTGGAAGTATCTGCCAAAGAGTTCAACAACAAGACAAGTTAGTGTGCAGAAAATCAAAGTAACAAACAAAGAACAAGATTTGCAGAAGTCAAACTCTTACCTTATTTAGAGTTAGGGCTTATGTAATGGGAAAAGT
>JAYDZE010579987.1:0-11215 GCA_034509125.1 Monilaria moniliformis | reverse complement strand
TCGGTTCGGTTAGTTATTTCGGTACTTTGAAAAGTCGGTTAACCGACTTGTCGGTTCGGTTATTAACCGAACCGACCGAATACTCAGGCCTAGTTGTGGTTGCTGGTTTTACTGCACATAATTAATAGCGTGTGTTGAATCTTGAATGGCGTGTAATCCTATCCCCTTGTTATCCCATCCCCATCCTATTCACATATTTCCAAAACTTGCCGCTTTTGCCCTTCAACTGGCCATTTCCTGTTCTACCCATTATTTTAAATTTTTCACAAAAGAGGAGTCTCATGTGAGACTATAATAATTAAAAATCCAAACTTATGTAACGGTATATTAAAAATTATAAATATCACTAAATTTATAATTATATTATATAAAAAAATTCATAATTATATTATTAAAATATAAATTAAGATTCAATTATTTTATCAAGAATAAGAGGAGCTCTCCACCTTTAGAAGATGGTATCTGCCAGTCATTCTTACTTTCACAGTACTTTCTAATTATAGCGATGGCGACTGTACTTTACTCTTGAATAAATAAATTGATTAAAATACGATTGTATATAATTATTAGATAGGTCTTGTTTGATTAAAAAGGCTTGAGTAAAATAAATGAAAATCGATAAGAAAATTTCCTAGCAATTATAAATACTTATTGTATACTCATAAACTTCATTAATAAGATTAATCTTTATAATTGTTTCACGTGTTACATATTTCTCCAAACTTTTTTGTTAATCATGCTTGGTATTTTGTCCCATCATCAACTATGGAAACCACCTCATTATATAAACGTGATTTTAGAATTTCAAAATTTATCATTATTGAACACTTGATTAAGACATAAAGATAAAATAAAAACAATTATATCATAAAATAGAAAAATAAGAACCATCATACCACAAAATAAAGATGCCAAATCCCAGTCAAGGATGTTTCCTATCAGATTTGAGAAACTTAAAAAGTCGTCTTTACAAGGAAAAAAAATTATATTTAATATTAAAGTGAAGAGCCCGATGTATTTTAGATCGAAATACATCGATTCAGCTAGAAAAGATCCTAGTAGTATAGTTGATAGTGTGGCTAAATACTATTTGATTATTTAGATATAAAATGTATCTACGATGCATTCTCAAATAACAGTTAACAATTTTTCTTACCATAAAATACACACACAAATTAATGTACATATAAATTATACTAGCATTTATGTTGCAATTAAGAAAGAGGGCATGTTTGGAGCCTTACTTGTGGATGCCTCTTCCGGTTTTGTGTTTTTGCTTTGCATTGCGGATTCTGTTCTTTCTTGTTTTTTCTTGTTCTGTTGTTGGGAGTCTGTTGTTTTGTGTGGGTGCCCCACGGTTGTTGTTTTTTTTTTACTTGCTTTTTGGTTGAGGTTTTGGTAGGATTTCTATTGTTTGAAGTAGCTGGGGTAGCCTGTTTTGGTCTTCACTCACCACACTTGTGGTTTGGGATTTTTTGTCTTGACTAATCGAAAAAAAAGGATAATTTGTCATTTTTCATAATTTCTAAAAATTAAAGAATTTATCCATTTTAATTAAATTTTTGTTTTACATATTTACCCTCTTACGGTAATCGAGGAACAGATATGATAATGAAGGAATGCATAATAGTATTATACAAATCCAATTTTTAAATGGAAAATTCACGAACTTCATGTCAAGGTAATTAATGTGCATTCATTTGAAAAAAAAATCATTACGCATAAATTAAAACAAGTTAAGGAAAAATAACAACACAAAAAAACTCAAAGCAAAATTTTTAAAATGTTTAGTGCATTAATATATAAGATTATAAGGAAATCAATATTATAATTTTAAATTAATATTATAAATATTAATTGTGGTTTATTATATTGAATTAACTATTATGTTATTGACTTGAAGAAATAATAATTTACATAAAAATAGTAAATAAACTAATATTTTAATATATTAAAAATTCATAAGTATCACTATATGAAAAAATATAAATCTATATTTGATTTTTTTATTTCAAATTTTATTCTAAAAATTCAATTTATTTAGAATTTATTCAAGTTTAACCTTATGGGTAAAAAATTTAAGATTTATAAGAAATAAAACAAAAATGATGATACGAATAAAAAGGTGGCGAAAATATAACTTTTAGAAAAATAAAAAGGAAATGTAACTTAATTGATCGATAACTATCCACAAAATTTGTAAACACATGACGACATGGAGTATATCTTTCTTATTATATTTTATATTAACATTTGAGGAAGTAATTTTATAACTCTAGTTTATAGTGTGTTTGATAATAACATAATATAATTGAAAAACAACGAATATAGCAATATTTCATTCTATAACTCATGAAAAAAATACTAATATAATTATTTTGTGCACTATTTGCAAAATTTGATTCTATAGCCAACAAATAATTACTTTATGTAAGGAAAAATGCTGATTAATAGCCAATAAATAAAGATTTATTAATACATCACAATTTTGTTAATACATCACTCTTAATTTTTGGCAATAAAAATGTTTTTAGTTAATACATAATAAAAATGTTTTTAGTTAATACATAAAAATTTGTTAATACATCACGTTTTGGTATTACATCACATTAATTTTTGGTAATAAAAAAATATTTTGTTAATACATATAAAAAAGGTTATAAAGATCTGTATTACCATAAATTATAGATTGTGTTAATGGAAAAAATCATTTACAAATTTTTCTAATGATATTTACCAAAAATATAATAAGAGGTAATTTAGTAAGGAAATAATATTACTAATAATAAAATTGATTTAAATCAATCTGGATTCAATTCAAAATTTAGGGGCATTACATATATACAATTTATGTAAGTTTATCTTTATTCTTATTTTTATGATAAATTTACAATTGAAAATTCAAAATCGATTTTGTGTTAGATTTCTCTAGAAAAACATTTACAACAATGGTCAACACCAAATATATTTAGTTTCTCTGGCAATTAATATCTTAAATCAACATAAAGGATAAACGAAAATGTGGTGTTTTCCACTGATGAAGATTATGTTTGTCATGAGAAATCCGTAGGGAACCAATTAATTGATTTTCCAATTTCAGGTTCGCCACATAAAATTTCAGAAATTATGATTCTGGTTCACCTCATCTCTAAAGGCCGAATTTTTTTTCTCATGTCAAATTTGCAACTCGATCCAATAATAGGGCCATATTTGCAATTTAATTTAAAATTCGACCCATAAAATGTAATTAGTCATTTTACATAATTTTATAAAATAAGACCGAATATTAGGGGTGAGCAAAATACCCGAAATCCGAATATCCGAACCGAACCAAACCGAAATTTAAAATTTGGTTCGGTTTTTTTCGGATTTCGGTTCGGTTCGGTTTTGATTTTTCATAAATTTCAGTTTTTCGGTTCGGATATACCATAAACCGAAAAAAACCGAAAAACCGAATTTATATTTAATATTATATATAAATATATATATATATGTGCATATATGTATTTAATATATGCATATATTAACATTTTTTTTACACACACACACACACACACACACATATATATATATATATATATATTCATTTTTTGGATTTTTGGATTTTTGGATTTTCGGTTTTTCGGATAATTTTTCGGTTTTTTCGGTTCGGATCGGTTTTCATAGTTCGGATTTCGGTTTTTCGGGTTCGTTTTTTCGGGTAATTCGATTCGGTTCGATTTTAATTTTTAAAAAATTTCGGTTTTTCGGTTCGGTTCGGTTTGGGCAAAAAACCGAAGCGAAAACCGAATGCTCACCCCTTCCGAATATCGACATAGGACTCCTGCCACCCGGCTCATATTCTC
The DNA here is from genome assembly GCA_034509125.1 of Monilaria moniliformis. Lineage (NCBI taxonomy): Eukaryota > Viridiplantae > Streptophyta > Magnoliopsida > Caryophyllales > Aizoaceae > Monilaria > Monilaria moniliformis. The sequence goes on along the minus strand of JAYDZE010579987.1, from coordinate 7,370 downwards.
AATCCCGAAAATTTTGTCCAGACTCCGGAGTCATTTTTTCAATAATTTTGAAATGTCGGGATTTAGTCATAATTTTTTTGCAAGTCGATCTAAAAATCAAACTATATTGTATAATTAAACCTAATAAATTTACTTATCTACACAAAATAAAGCACCACACGTTGATTATTGACATTAATGTACAATTGTTTTTAATCTACACGTGAACTAGATGCATAGGAATTAATTAACTAGCAAGCAAAAAGTAAGCTTCAGCTAATTAAAAAATTTAGATTGCAAAGTATGAGCACTTTGGCATAAGTTTAGGCTGTAAATGGTGATAAAAAATGTATATTCTAGAAAAACGTTCGAATTGTAAAATATTGTTATGAAAGTTTGAATTTTAATTTGAATAAATATCTAGATCTCGACTCTAAACTCAAAATTGGAAGATACATGTATGATTTGGACATTATTGGAACTTATGAAGTGTAGTTAGCGTTATCTCTTTTTGATAAAAAGAGATGATATATCTCTATATAAGTATGTATATATAGTTAAAACGTGACCAATTGTGATCTATATTTTAATGAATATGGTTTATATATATAATTAATAAAAATTAAACATTTCCTTAGAAGGAAGAAGCTATACTTGATTAAATATCAAAACCTAATACTATTTATGTCATCTACTATTCCTATATTATATAAACATGTCAACATTATTGAGCTTAATAGTAAATTTCTGGTTATTTGATATTTAATATTTTAATATTTCACGTGTCAATTCATGTTTCTATATATTAAAATAATACTTTTTCTTATAACAATTGTAAATTATGAAAAGATCAATGGTCTAAATTAGTTTTTAATTTCTGCACCAATAGTTATCTATGATTAATTATTAATCGTAATCCAATGAAGCCGTAATTTAAAAAATAACTGGCTCTCTAATTGCTGACAATTAGCATCATTATGAATGTAAAATCTCTATATATATACACCCAAAATAATTTAGCACGAAAGAAGAATGGGATGAGGCGCGGAAACCAGTGTTGAATTCAAACAGGTATTTCTCATACCACCAATCTAGCTAAAGAGCATTCCCTTACCTACACAGCATTCCACAGTGATTTAGATTTATTTGGAAATTTATTTTTCAAACAAACTAAAGATTAATTTACTAGGCCATTAGCTCATAGAATAAATACATATGTATGATTTAAAATGATTGAGTCTAGAAATATTTGTTTTAAAAAAAAAATATACAAATGTAGTAATCCTTATAATCGATTAATTTGATTGGATTTTCGACATATCGGGCAATTAATGCCAGGTAAGTAATCGAGCAAACAAACGATAAAACACATCTTAGTTTGTAAAATGTTTTCTCTACGACAAATAGAGTAAATGGATAGCAAAAAGAAAAGGTAATCGTTTAAAACAGGGGCAAATATGTAATTGCATAAAAAGGTCAAATATGGAAATAATTTTGTGTAATCTGTACGTGCCCCCAAAGCTTATATAAATAACTCCTATGGATTGAGTTTGAATATCAAACAAACCCATTTGCATATTCCCCAAATCTTCTTCGTCGTCCTCCTCTACCCCGTCCCGCTCCCTTTCTCTCTCTACAAACACGACGCATACCATTATATTTATAGAGAGAGAGAATGGGAGGCCAAAAATTCGCCGTCCTCCTGTGCGCCGAGGACTCCGACTACGTGAAGAAAATCTACGGTGGGTACTACGGCGTCTTCGTGAGAATGCTCAAGGAGGAAGGCGAGAGCTGGGACGTTTTCAGGGTGGCGAGGGGCGATTTTCCCGCGGACGATCAGATCGGCGATTACGACGGCTTCGTAATCACCGGAAGCTGCAATGACGCCCACGGCAACGACCTCTGGATCTGCAAGCTCCTGATTCTGCTCAACAAGCTTGACGCCATGAAGAAGAAGGTTCTCGGTATTTGCTTCGGTCATCAGGTATATCTTTGTTATCTTATTGAATTGATTTGTTGAGTGCCGATCGTGTGTTGATTTTTGTTTGTTTCAGTCGAGCTGTTTCATTTGCGCTGCATCGTTGGTTGCGTTTGCATTCATATGTATACTGTATTTTTATATAACCGCTATGAATTAGGCATATAAAACAACATTCGCTATAAATACATTTTGTGCATCGAAGAATATAAAAATTTATAAAAAGTAGTTCCAAACGGCCAATTTTTTTTCTTTTTCGTTTTCTAGTGAGTTTGGTGTGGCAGTTGTCTTTACCTGGTTTTCCAGCGTCACACGTTTTTCTACTTCTACTTTTATAGACCCATTTTAATTGCGAACACTTTTTTTTTTTTTTTTTCTGTTTACAAATTGTCGGATGCTAGAATTAGGGATCGAGCATCTTCTCTCAAGATAATACTACTATAACATTGTTTTCAAAAGTTATTTCGTTATTTATATTTGTACTAAATCTTGAGTCTACAATATTTAATTATGTTAAAAGTTAATTAACTTCAGTTTAAATTATATTAGGTGCAGGTATTTCAAAAGCAAGAACTTAATTGTTTTTATGTAAAAATTGGGATTACTTTTGTACCGGGGCTCAATTAAAGATTCACCAGTTACAAATGACATCAATAGTTAACAAAAAAGTACACAAAGAAACATTAATTAATACAGTATTTTTTGAAGAAGAATGGGTGCATAGTGAGAGGAGGGAGTTAGATTAGTAATATAATCAATGGGACGCGGAGTTCTACAATGAAATAATTAAGATGAAGAAGCTGAGACGTCAAACTCAGAAAGAATTTGTTTAAAAAAAATGTAAGGGTTAGGGGACGGAGATGACTTGGTCCGTCGGTGAAAGCAATTAGTTAATCCTGTCACGTTCAACCTAGATATCATGCTGAGGATGACACGTCTGCTGTGCCCATTAATGTGCTAAGATATTCAATCAACATTTCTGTTAGTGACAGCAGGAAATTAGCCATTAGTTAATAAGCATATGCTTATATTAATTTTTTATGCAATATCTATAATCAAATAGAAGAGTTGACTGTATTCCAAATATCCTATGAGATAAGTTCAACCTAAAAGTATTAGTAAAATTTGAAATTACATTTGATTATAAATTCGTCCACACTACTTTTATATGATTCAAATGACATATCTATTCTGCGTATTCTTATATAGTCGTATAATTTGAAATATAAAAAACAGTTGAGATTGCTAAATTAGGAAATGTTTAGGACATTCATTTTACTATCTCATGAGATGTATTTAGTGGATCTAGGGAGCTCAATCTAGTAATATAATAATTAACTAGTTTGAGTTATGTACATGAGCTGTGGCTAGTGGTTAATATTAGGTGGGGCTACAATGTATAGTAGGCCAATGAAATTTTTTGAGAAAGCTGTCAATAAAACTTTCTGGAATTTGTTGCTTAAGGCCTGTAGATTGTTTGTTTAATTTAAAAATGATGTAATAGTAAAGTTTTGTGGGGCATATAATATGTTGATAGAGGCATTAACAATTTTACAAAACATGTAGGCGCCGCATTGTCAAAATTGAGAAAGTCAAATCCATTCACGGCTAGAATTAGCCTATGGGATTGTAAACATAGTTTTTAGTTTTTGTTTTTGAATTAGTAATTTTGGCATTATTTATGTGAAAGCAATGACATCAAGGAAACAAATACTAGCTGACTAGAGATATTCTTTGTTTGCCATTAGTGTTGGGCACATGAGCTATGGATGCACTCCTAATTAGGAACAATAGAGCAGCATTATAAAATCATCACTTGATTTTGAAGAAAGTATTTCAATTTTATGATAAATAATTAAATATAGAAGACACTTGGCACTTCAAACTTAATGTATGCATATATCGTCAATCATCTTTATTCAAATTAACACAAGAACTGGAAAAGATAGGTAACTGTTAACTGATACGGCAACTTTCTGCTTAACAGAAGATGAAGACTTGTGAAAGATTTTTAAATTGTTATGTGTGGAGAAAAATAACGTATTAGAAGACATGAGTATTGTTTTTATTATTATGTTTTAAAAGAGAATCAAAGAGTAGAATATTATACAAAAATATCGTATTTATCCTAAACACGAAAAACTCAGCTGTATTAGAACTTGCCTGTACAAGTGGACGGTTGCATATACCCCTGCTTTCTGTTTATTGTGGTCCAAGTTTATCAGTACAGCTGGATTTATTTGGGGCCACGCCACCTGCCTTGTTTTTACAGTATGATAACACCCATGAAAGAAGCAACCAAGATAACAATATCAATGTTTATGTTGCTATAAGAAAATTATATATAAATGTTTATGAGATTAAATTATGTGGTTTATGACTTTTGCTTAGGCGCTCAAGTTATTTATTTTTTTGGGCTTAAAAGAAAAGGTTATTTATTTTTCTAGTATATCGCTAGGATATATCACACACTACATATCAAATATCTATAGTAGATGGAGTATTTGTTGTCGGTATTTTTTGAATCTAATAGTTTAAAATGGTTGTTGCAGTTTTTCCTTCTTATCTTGAGAAATATATTATATTAGAACATGCCATGATCATTGAACGTGTGTATCTTACACATACCACATAAACAAAAGGTCACAAATTGAACTATTGAGAGGAACTCTTTTTCCCCATTCAGAACTAGCTACATTTATTGTTGATATTGCTAAACCAACATAAAAGTTGCATCAATTTGCATTTGCTTCGATAAACTGTTCTCTAAGACATCTCTATGCCCTTATATTAAAACCCATACTCACCTTGGGATTTTCGTCTATTGATGATAATTACATGGTGTGTGTGTACACGTTAACAAGATTCTTTGGGAAGTATGAACAAATAGAAGAATCAGCCACGTAGTTAACATGTGGGAAATGAACAATATTTAGTATAGTAGGTAGCTGTAAACTTTTTGACGACAAATTAGTGGAAGAGAACAATTTGTCCAGTTAGTTAGCTAAGGCCATTATGGTCCACGTCAGTTCCTGTACTATTTTATGTTTTCCATATTGGGTTAATCCTAAGACCACCAACTAGTGCTTTGACACAAAATTGATGTTTTTTGGACTATTTATCATTCACAAGTTATATAATTAACACTCATGTAAGAAGAGTAATAAAAAAGAAGTTATAGTAAGAAAGATTATTTACATGGTATCCATATTAGTCTCTATTGTGATGTCTTTTCAGTAGCTTTTGCAAAAGCTAAAATCTTGAATATCATGATATGATCATAAGAAAATGAGTAGGTGGAGTGTGTTGTTGATCTGCCACATCTTCTTTTTGGGATTAGATGTAGTGCTCCTTCATGTTTATTATTCCATATAATGCACCTATAATCCTATTTGTTGACTTCACGGCATGTCCATTGTTTTCTAATACGCAAATGACGTCCAAAGTAATGTAATTTTGTCAGTTATATGAGCCCATCACTACAAGAAAATGTTACATCACTCGAAACAGAAGATGGTGTCTGAACAGGAAACAATTTGTTCATATATGGTAATACTAGTTATATATGCTTGTCCTAGTGGGCTGATAAGGATTTTCAATTCAACCATCAAAGGCAAATCCTTTAGTTGAGCGTTCACAACTGTTAAAAGTGATGGTGTGTGTGTGTATGCTTAGCACTAGAAATAGTTAGAATGCTAATTAAATTTGGAGGGGTTTAAGTTTTAACATATGGTTTTGTATGTGAAAAGGGTTTTTGATGTGTAATTAGATACTGGGACGAGCTCTTGGAGGAAAGATTGGAAGAGCTAGAGGAGGATGGGACATTGGAATCACACAAGTTCAACTTTATCCATCAAAGATATTCACTTCTCTCAATATACCTACTTCACTTTCCATCATTGAATGCCACAGGGATGAGGTTTGACTCCTTGTATTCTTGAACTTGGGTTTTGTATCCGAATACTGATGTGTTGGTTCTAACTGAATTGAGTTAGGTCTGGGCGCTCCCGCCGGAGGCAGAGGTGCTAGCATGGTCAGAGAGGACTGGAGTCGAGATGTTTAGGTGTGGAGATCATGTTATGGGCATCCAAGGCCATCCGGAATACACAAAGGACATCCTCTTGCACCTTATTGACGGCCTCTCCAATCGCCAACTTATTGAGGTACAAATCCAATGAATCTTTGTTTAATGGTTATTTTGAGTGATAAGTTAGATTGACAATATACTGTTTGAAGGTTACACGTTGTTTATCATCTCATATTAGTTTGATCTATATATCTAAGGCGTGAGTTTTCTAAATGGTGTTGGTGTATGGTCTTATCACAACAGGAGTCCCTTGCGGAAGAGGGTAAGACAAGGTTGGAGAAGAGCGAGCCAGACAGGGACGCGTGGTGGAAACTGTGCACGAGCTTTCTGAAAGGGAGATTGTGATGGAAAAGCAGCTTTCAATAAAAATGACAAGGATGTAAATATAGATCAAGTCTTGAGCAGGTTACGAAATTCAGTTGTTTGGCTGTCTCTAGAGAAATGTCAACACCGTTGAATGTCATCAAATATGATGAGTCTTGACTCTTGATTAATTATCATGTACTGAAGTTGGACGTTGTCAATTTTCACTAATTTAGTTATTTTAAGTAATTTAGTGACCAATATTTGACTCTTTCCTTGTTTATCATGGTTTGACTACAAAATGTTTAGGCAAGAAACCGATGGAGAACCCAAGGGCCACTTTCACATATTGGGACAAGATCTAGTTGACTCTTTATTAATTACTAAATATTTGTTTTGTATTTTCCACGAATAAACAGCGGCCAAATACGATGTTGTGTTGTGTTAATTCGCGAATATTTAGAGATGTGCTAAATTGTGTTGCTAACTAATTAGAAGAATTTGATTGTTGGAAGAGTTTATTTTCACCTATGCAAATATAGGCGTTCTGTGAATTATTGCTTGAATATGAAATGACAGTTGTTGGAAAACTAATGGCATTCCTGCAAGTTAATATATGATATAGATCGTATCTCATCAGTTGTTCTTTTTCTTAAAGAGTCTTTAGTCATTAGTCTTCTAGTTTAGTTGATCTTTGTTTAGGGTTAGGAGTCTTTAATTAATGGGTTATTGGTCGCTAATATCACGAACTATAGCCGAATTCTGGATTTTCCCACAAACTTAAAATTTGGCCAAAAATATCATCAACTTTGGTCGTGTTTGGTATTTCCCACAATTGTCAATTCCGGCGAAATTGAGTCATACGTGGCATGTCGGATAATCTAGGTGGACTAATCGGACGAGGAGCAAATCGAGTCATGCGTGACATGTCAATTCAAATAGTTGCTAATATCACGAACTATGGTCTAATTTTAAATTTTCCCACAAACTTAAAATTTGATCGTAAATATCCTGATTTGTTCA
>JAYDZE010579976.1:0-11217 GCA_034509125.1 Monilaria moniliformis | reverse complement strand
ATGGGTTCAACAATGCTGCGAGCTTCCACAGTGCCGACTGTCACACTTGGTAGCAATGGGGTGAATGCAAAAAAGTTGCGTGGTGATATCACCTGGACATCATAGGATGGGTCTTTCAGGTTTTTTAAGAAACTTGTTCCAGCCCAACCAGTTCCAAGTACCACCACTCTCTTTTTCTTGTTCTTGTCATCAGCCTCAGATGGATTGACAACATTTATTCCGGCGTCTGATTTAGCATCAGAAAATGCCACAAGTCCCCCACCACTGCCATTAATGCACAAAAGTTTGGAATTCAATAAGGTTTTCAAATCATGTAAAGTCAATGCGGAGCCCAACATATTTCTCCTCCAAATGTGATCTAAATTCTGGAAAGTGCTTCGTTACTTATAGAATACTTGAAGCAATCAAAGGCACACATCAGACAATCGACCTAATATATGGTTCAAATATCAAAAATTTGCACGGAATTAAAGCAAAACCAACGAGGAATGCATTGTTTGTTAGTTTATTACAGATTATCTTACAAAAACATGAGAAATACAAAGGAAGTATCCAAATCTATCATTCGCAAATTCTCAGTGACTGAACACCGGAATTCATGCAGTTCAGATCTTCAGTACTGTACTTCAAAGAAGACCTCAATTGACCAAATCGTAAACAGAATTTTTCCATCAAACCGTTGCACATGAATTCACATCATATCAATTATTAACAGCTGTTCTTCATTGATGCTCAAAAAACCAAACCAAAATAAACGAAACAAAACAGCTATTTATCTTTCCGTACATATCACAATTAAGACATCTTAAAACCGATAGCCATAATTTTCATCAATCAATCACTCTCCACCAACAGAACTCACGGCGACGTCGTACAACAATAAAACCGCGCAGAAATTTACAAATAAAACACAATTTCCATTCCAAGCACAAATTCACTTTCCAACTAAACAAAAATAGCACGAATTCCAGCTGCACATAACAGCGAAACAAAAACCCAAGGAAAAACAAAAAACGCAACAGAAAAATACCCGACGGTGAAAACAATCAGCATTTTAGCAAGCGAAGAATTCTCGCGGAAAGTTCTCGAAAGCCTCTGAACTGCCGTCATGTTTTGCATTTCTTCAACTTCAACAGGAGATCACCTAAAAGGAAAAGGTCAAGGTAAAGAGAAAAGAAAGTCTCGTCTCAGCCTCACTTCTGGAGAGAGAAACAATAGAGAGAGAGAGAGAGGGAGAGTCGTAGCTGGTCAGTGGTCAGTTATGATGTAGAGCGAATCAAAAGTCAAAACTAGAGGAGAGAGATGCCCAAAAAGGTTGGAGGAGGGAGCAGGGAAACGTGGTGAGGTGCGGTGCAGCTGAACCTTCCGCTGCTGGCTTATTTGTCTGGCTTGGCGCACAAGAAAAAGGACACGTGTCGCTGGGGCGCGTGCTTTTCCTGTAAAGGTGGGTCGGAAACGTGTGTGGCGCCCACATGACAACTGACGAAAATTACAATCGTACAGCTTGGGATGCCAAGGGTACACTCATTCTAAATATTTTTGTGGATCCGATCTGACTTGTTGGTTGATTGAAGGTGGAAAGCTCCTTCTTAAATCATGCAATAATTAATATCATCGTCACTATTTTGTAATTCTGAATCAAAGATTTGAAGTTTATGGTTCGTGATTTAGGGTATACAAATTATAATTTTGGAATCAAAAGATTAGTAAGATTAATCCATGTTATGATCGATAAAAATATATATACAAATGCATACGAGAAAGGAAAAGGGAAAAGCATTTCGTTTTGTCATAAAAGACTCAAACTAGCAATTTAATTCAATAAATACAGAGCTCTATTACCTATTTAAAACATTTGCTTTGGGCGGCGGAGTAACACAATGTCTATTTTTTATTGGAGCCTTAAAAAAGGGGTGTCATGCTTCTACCCTTTTCCATACTCCACTTATGCATAATGTCAACAATTTCAAGAACGAAAATTAACTAAATCTTATGGAGATTATTATCTCTTAATTTCAAAATAGGCTCAACAGAAAGTTCAATTAGTTCGAACCCAATTTAGCTATTTGTACCTCTAAAAAACATTTGCTATTTATACGAAGTTTAGAATACCTATCTTATGTCGCTATACAAAACAAAAATACCTACACAAATATTGAAATTCAATAAAGTGAATTGCATCGAGTTTGATCTTGCTTTATCTTAGTCGGTGCAAATATGAGTTAGTTTAATGATATTTTTCACTTTATAAAAACATTGCTTAAGTTTGAACCCAGTTTCTCCCCCAACGCAACATTTGTGTGTGTACATATTTAAAGGAAAGATGGCATGAATATATACATACTTATCATATACAATGAATGATGACAAGTTTGACAACCAATATAATTCATTCAAGGCGAAAGGTTTAAAAGAACAAGTAGAAGAACAATTACAAGTTTCGTCTGCTTATAGAAATAGGCAATTAGTCAATTACAAGATTCGCTCTCGAAATGGGCAATACCTATTTCCTAAGAACAATTACAAGATTCGTCTGCTTGAAGAAAATCAAACCTGTCATTAAGACTTCCACTAACAAATTATCAAAGAATAGAATGAACCATCAAAACTCGGGGATAAAAGAATCACATGAAAAAACAACTGCTTAAAGATACAATTATATATATATCCTAATTCTTAATCCAACCTGATCGGCAGCTTCTGCCAAAATCCATATATTAAACAAAGAAAGTTTTAGATGAACACATCTCAACTGAACAGAATATCTCAATTTTCAGCTTCAACTATCCTTCTATATCCATGGTGTTGTATTCACAGATATTAAAGCAACCAATTCAGAACCAAACTCATTCGAATGGCATGGAAACTAATAGCCCCGTGGTGGATACGGATAGACTCCAGGACGTTGTACATACATAACACGAGGCAGCAGCCTTAGAGGAGGAGGAGGAGGAGGAGAAGGGTGTGCATACCTTCCAACATTCTCTGCATGATAAGAAAGCCGTCCATACATTGCAGCATTCTGCGCATGATGAGAAAAGCTTCCATAAGGAGGATGCACATCCATCACTCAATTCACAGAGGGCCTACTGTCGAAAATCTCCAATCTGCACATAGTCAGGAATAACTGCATAGGGAGGACACGCATCCACATGTAAATTCGCATAAGGTGGCCTTAGAGCAGACAGCTGAGGGTGAAATCCAGCATGGTGCATCTCACTTGGATAATTTCCATAGATGGGTGTAGAAACAGAGGTCCCATAAGAAACTGCTAATGGATATGACAAGAAAGGAAGTTCGAAGAAATCTGTCGAAGGCAGAGAGATAGATTCCTACTGGAGAGAGAAAGGTTAAGAACACTTACCATATTTCCCTTGGTTTTGAAATGATGTGCCGATATAAGACTGATATGGGGCTTTCTCACAATATTGCAGTGAAGAGCTATTGTCAGACGAGTATTCTGGATTCTCTTTTCATCTCGTCCAAGGATCTCTGTGCTTCTGCTCTATTAAGTTCCACAAACTAAACCTATAAATGCACGAAACTTTGTAAATCTTATCAAGGCATGACATGAAAGAAAAGTTGTTCAACTTCAAAATTTTGAAATTTTCTAGTGTACCTGATCAAAATACTCATCTGCCCCAGGCATATCCTTACTCACGGGCAACATAAAATTGGCTGTAAAGTTAACAGGTACAAATTGTTAAACTGATCATATTTCTCGCCTGGAGCAGACTGAGAATTAGTCAATTCACAAGAGGAGATGTTTTCTACGGTGCTACCTAGCATTATTGACTGCTTCAGCAGGCACTTCCTTCCCCATTTCTGAGTCTCTTCTCAGCACGGGACTTGAGCTCTTCTGCTGTTGGAAAAACCACGGCAGCAATCTGATAAAAAGGTACGCTAATAACCATACATTCAAAATCTCTCGCTTGTAGTAAACCACTAAAGAAAATTCTTCCAATCAAATTACCTTTATAATATGCAAAGGCTTCAGCTTACATTTACGAGCACCTCTTAATTATACACACTAGTCTGATCAATAACCAAATTACGACGTATTGTGGAACCCCTAGAAAGAAGGGCATTGAAAATCTTGGTGGCACGGCCCATCAAGTGGTCAATCCGTTCACTGTAGTTATGTTTGCGCAACAAGCCAGGCACCTGCAAGGTGGTTCAAGATCTTATTCATCCAGTAGAGAAAGACAAACAAAGTTATGAGACTAGATAAGGGATTGCAAGAAAAGAAACAAAAAGAAGATGTTAACCTCCATTTGTTCCAAAGCTAAATTTGTCCCAAGAAGAATATACACTTCCCCAAGTACTTTTCCCTGTAGCTGGTAAACCCACCATCATCATCACCTCACATTCACTTTCATACGAAAAGGTAGGTCCCGTTACGGTGTTACAATCGAAAATGGCAGCAGCCCAAGGTTTATAGCCTTCTTCTGGAACTAAACCATCATCCATGCTAAACTGTATCTGGACTACTACATTTTTCAGTAAAATGTCTTGGAAAATGGCTGATGCCCATTGCAGATCTTTAACTGGAGAATCAACCACCCCTAGGCCTCTTGGTCCTGCATCAAACTGATTGGCCACACCTGACCCTTTCCCGTTTTTGGAGAAGCCATTGTAGCCATGGGTCTACTTTCAAGGTTAATCGTGCAAACTATGGTGTCACCAACTCCAAATTTTTCACTGCAGTCCAGAAACTTCCCCAAACTAGAGAATTTCCCGGTTCCACCATACCCAAAACTGTTTGAAGTCTCTCCAAAATCCCGCAATGCAACATCTCCTCTAGATACACCAACACGACAAACATGTTGCATATCTAAAGGAGTATCCTCCATGTCCACTGGTTGAGCTGATACAATTTTGCAGCCAAAGCAGTATTTTCCTCTGGTGATTCTTATATTTGCCCGCGGACCAGACCAGCAATAAGCAAATCCGTCCTCATATAGTGCTGAACCTTGAAGGCCGTCTCTTTCAAGATTAAAATCTGTAAATGAAGAGATATTCGCATCAGTTTACAACTTGCTTTAGTGCAGGCATGTATTACAACTTGCTTGAGTGCAAATACTATTTCGAGTATTTTGTTTAGGGGGTACAGTCAGCGAAGTAAAAACATACTGTGATAATACATGTATGCTTGGTTTCATTGGAGAACATATTCTGGAGTTAATCAATAGGATCAGCTTCAATTTGGACAGGGCGGGTGCAGAAAAAAGTCTCTTACATGGGGGTATGTTTTCTAAATTTCCTTCGAGAATATTGTTTTCAGGTGATTCAGTTTATTGATGGGAGAAATATAACCAAAGCATGGGGACTGAGTTCTAAAGATAGCAACTAGATTGGAAACGACAATTCAACAGTGTTGCAGGGGAGTCACCAAAAGATTAAGCGTCTTTGATTGGAAGATTTACACACAGAAGAATTATTGCAACAAGAGTAAACCAACCAGTGTGATCCATATTTAGCTATTTAACATCAATTCGTGTAAGCATATGGCACTCATATCCTGCATTCATCTCTTGACAATCTTCCACTTTCAATTTTTGTAGTTTCAATTAAATTGCTCATATACTAATATTTAAGCTTCCAATTTATAATTGCATTGAATAATACACAAATTACATAGCAGAATAAGAGATAGTACCAATCATGTCCTTAGCAACATTAGCTATTATCATGGCAACATTCCTTCTAACATCTACACAGGCATTACAAATGCAACAGGTTTACTACGTATGAATGTTGTGAAATCACTGTAAAAATATCAACTAATTCCGAATTGCGAGATTTGGCTTTCCGTCCATGGCTTAAGATCAATATACAAAATTCAAAATAAAGGCACGGCCAAATCAGTCAGGCGCGACTTCAATCTCTCACTACTTTTAAAATTCTTGACGGTGAAAACAGGAATTCTTCAAAAAAAATCATTAAAAATACGGTTAAAAAAACACGATAATTCTCTATGAAGAGAAAAGGAAGAATTGATCCAAAACCTATGTCGCAATCAGCAGGATTGAGAACGACTCGCACTGGCTGTGATTCTGCAATTTTCGCCTTCTTCAGTAGCGGTTCATCGCACAACGGCAACTCGCGTTTCAAAGACGCCATTTTTCACTCTATGTGTGTTTGCGCGCGGACGGAAATGATGATCGCAGTTTGCGGCGGCTTTTATACCTTCGACTTTTTTAGCTAGTGAAAAAATACATAACTGGAGGATGACAAACTGCAGAGGATGGCCAATCACCGAGTTAACATGGAATTCGAGTATAATATGATTGGGCTTGAATATAATTTAAAAGATAAATGTTCCCTTAGAAAAAAAAGATAAATGTTTATTTCCAATTTTCATTTGTAGGTGTGGGAAATTCCATCCAAATTTTATTTAACATTTTAAACAAACATGTTAGCACGATTACTCAAATCCAAGATTGTTCGAACTTATCCAAAATTACTTAACATTAAACAACATTCATACAATTAATCTATCAAACCCAACATCATAACTAATTTATTTGCATGCAGACAATGAACAACATGTGATTAATATATCTATGAATTCTACCTTCATCAAATTAAATTAAATAAAAATGAAATAGCAATCCATTTCCACCACAAAATTCAAAGAATTCATTAAATCAGCACGTGAGGAAAAAAACTCCACATTGCAAAGCCTGTGAGATAAAACATGTACAACAATATTACAAGAACCAACTCATCTTCAACACAGAGAGTTGAAGAAAACTGATTTTGGAAATAAAAATAATTTCCAAAACATATAAAAAACACTACAATCTGATAAGCATATCAGATCACCCATAATTTTACAACAACCTCTATAGTCTGTACGACTAAACCATTTAATAAATGAATTATTTTGCTTCCATCTCCATTGACATCGGCCCTACTTATTCACTATCATCAGAAGCAAACAGACTAACTGAAATTCCGACCAGTTTCTTCAAGCTCAATCTCCGGCGCGGTGGGGCCCTCGACTGCTGCAGCTTCGGAGCTTCCGGAGTTTCAACCGCGAAATCTTCTAACTTATTCACCGTTTTTCTCGGTGTGCTGTAAGCAAAATGTGTTTGCTTTGCGATTACAGTCTGTTTCAATTGAATACAGACCAATTTAATCAATCAAAAGGTCATGAACGAACCAAAACCAAACCACATGCTTGTTTACTCACCGCATCTCGCATTGTTTTGGATGCCAAAAGCAAGCTTCCCAAATCTGCATGCTCCACGCCACATAGTATTCTTATCTGCAGCATGAAATTGTCACTTCACCGACTATATACATAAAATTATTTTCTTAAGAAATAACTTTTATAAAAAAAATTACAAAACTCAAATTATAGAAATAGGGCAATCATATCACTCACCAAAAATTCCTGAGGTAAATCCTCGAGCATAGATCTCTCTACTGCGTGCGAGGACAAATCTCGTAAACAACGCCTCCTCGGAGGTGCTGTTGGAGAACCATCACCATCAAAATCTATACAAATATTTGATAAAGCTACTCTTTTTCTCCCATACGACGTCGTTCTGACCAGCCTCATTCCGTAATCCTCCGGCCCACATTTCTTCACAAATGCCATTCCTATTTTTCTTATCTCAAACTCAAAAAACATGCTTTGACCTCACAGCTATCCCATAGAATCTGATAGGGAAATCACAGAAGCTAAAATCTCTAGAAATCTTGAGTATTTGCGTGGGAAATGGAAAAGGAAAAAGGGGTAAAACATATAACCGCATCTCAACTATATAATAATTAAGTTTATTAATTAACTGACAAATGCACGTTTTCTAGCGAATAAAATATTTAAAGCTTGATGGGAGAGAGCAGGAAAACTAGCCGTTGGGGGACATGTGTCTGCTAAAGATAGGTCGCACGGGTGGGTCCGACGGCGGTGGTCGGTCGTCTAAGGCGGCTGTTGGTAGCTCATCAAGTTTGTTCAGTGAAAAGAGGGATCCTAGGTGGGGTGCTAAAGCTATAGTACATATCTATTTGCTATACGACAGATATTATGTCGGAATCTACGTGGCGGCGCGATATGTGTCGAGAGTAGATAATTGTAAGGAATAAATGCTATCAAATGTTGAGAAATTATATGATGATGATGAGTAAGAGTGGGTGGAGAATTTTGTTAGATATGTACATATCTAAATTCAATTTTATTTACTTAGCTGCGCCACCCTCTGTCTAGGAAAAATATTCATGTTAGCATTCATAAGATTTGCGAACCCACCTATCTTTGCCTTATATCGATAAAAATTGCATTAAAATTTTGTATGTGCATGAAAATCGACATCGAGTTAAGCACCACAATTGTGGTCAGATAGGTCCAATTATTTTATTGAAGAAGAGTATTTCGTATTTTCATGTTCTATTTTTGTTAATATATGGAAATATGCTAAAATTTATATTGATAATATTACATAATCTACAAATTATATATAATCTATACTAATATAAAAAGCAGGAATGTGGCTTTAATTGCTAAAATGTCATTTTTCCACCAAAAATCATGAATTCATTATAATAAAAATATTAACCAAATGGTAGACATATTGTCATAGTTTATATTTAAGCTTTTATGATATATTTGACTTCACAGCGTTTCTAAATATGGTTTGCAGATTGATTGTTGGAATTCAAAACTAACTTTATTTCATATTTGAAAAAATGGAGTGCAAATAACTTGAACGGTGGCTATAAATACCTACAGCGAGAATGTCATCTTCATTTGCATTGCTGAATTATGTTCCTTTTCCGATTTGCTGTTTCGATTTCTCTATCTTTTTTTATTGTTCCAATATCATCTCTATGTTTTTATGGTCAAGTTTGTTATCTTCTTTTTATATTGTTATGTTTTCTTTTTTTTGCCCTATTCTTGCATCATTTCTCAAGATTTTGAAGAGCATTTCCTGCAAAAAAAAAAAAAAAAAAAAAAAAAAAAAAAAAAAAAAAACTGAACATCTTCTAGGTGGGTTTATTTTATTTTTAAAAACAACAACACGAAGAGCATATACTTTAGTAAGAGCTAATGTAGGAAAAGATAGGAAGTCATCACAAAATTTGGAGGTTGACACCATGCACGAGGAAAAGTGAGGTACTAATATGTTGTTGCTAATGAATTTGCCACAAAATTGGTATCCCGTCGAACGAAGGCAATGTGATAGTGAATTGGCACCAAGGGTAATTTTATGGTCTCTCGTAGGGGTGATTATTCGGTTAGTCGGTTATCGGTTTCGGTTTCGGTTCGGTACCGGTTAGTGCTTAGGAAAAAAATCGGTTATCGGTTGTTATAACCGAATAACCGATATAAATGATAATATATATTAATATTAGTTTCATGTTTAAATGTGTGTGTAGCCCAATCGGTTGGAGCATTGCTTATCATCAACAAGGGCCCGGGATTGATCCCTGGCGCCCTCATTTCCGCCTCATTTCAATTTTTAATTAGCTTCCCACTTCTCCCTAGCCTTGTATTTACTCACCCCTCATAGCCATCCCACATCGCTTGTATAACGAAAGGCAAAACAGTAACTGCTATTATAAAGCCTCCTTCCCATCTTTTCACCTTCTCATTTCACAGCTATCCCACATCGATTGTATACGAAAGGAAAATGAGATAACCTCTATTATTAATAGTGGGAGTTTGATTTTATTTGTCATTCATTTTTCATCCCACATCAATAGATGAAGAAAGAAAACTGAAATAGTTCCACTACAAATAGTGGGCCTTATTTCAAGTTATTTATTTTTCATAGGTGATATATTTCCCATATTAAAAAATAAATTTTAGTATTAAAATTTTACTTATCGGTTTTTTCGGTTAACCGACTATAACCGATCGGTTAGTAGTGTAACCGATCTTATATCGGTTACGGTTACGGTTATTAATTTAGGTGTAGAATTCAATCGGTTAACCGACTAGTCGGTTCGGTTATTAACCGAACCGACCGAATAAGCACCCCTAGTCTCTCGTAGTCCTCGTGTGAGAATACATGGAAAACAAACCAATTAAACTCAATAAATTTTTAATTGTAAATCAATATAATCATCTTCGATTGGGACCTCCTCATAACTTTTTATTATATATGCATAAAAAGAATTAGATGAAAATGATAATTGTACGATAGATATAAGAATCATTTTAAGCTCTTTAGTGAACGAATGTAAGATTTGAGTTCGAATCATGTTAGGAACGAAATTTTTATTTTTATTCGTTCATTTTCTTGTTCATTGGTTTGCTTGTTTGTTGATTTTATATGCTTATTCGTCATTCTCACGAAAAATCCAATTCTCATTAGGGTGCGACCACCCTTTATATGCATAACTAAGACATAATCTAATCCGTAGGAGTAGATAATGGACGCTCACGATTTAAGGAAAAATCTTATCATCATTCGTTTGATATTATATCATTAAAATGCAAAATTGAACAAAAAAATCCCACGAATTAAGGAAAAATCCGAAAATCATAGGATTGACACAATTCCACGTATCTAAAAAAAAATCCCACTATTTATTGCCTTAATTATACCAAACAACTATCATTATATAAAATATATTTATTTTTAATAATAATATTATAAAATTATAAACAATAAAGAAATTATAATGCTTGTCCAATATGCATATCATCATAAATGGACGAAAATATCATTATGTTCCGTGTTATATATCATTAAAAAATAATAATTTTTAGTACCATTATATCATTAACATACGATGCAGTTATCATTATATGTATAGAATTATATCGTTAATTTAACCTATAGATATCATTTTCATTAATAGAAAAAAATCATTAATCGTAGAAGAAGGTATTATTATCATACTAACATTATATCATTATCAGTATAATAATGTATCATTATGAGAAGAATAATTTATCACTATCAGAGGAAGAATGTATCATTATCACACAAAGGCGGTTATATTTGACCATATCCGTTAAATATGGCAAGATCAATTATGGCATATTTATAGCCCATGAAAGCCGTCCACCATTATAACCGATTATATTATTACCATTATAACCGATTATATTATTATATATAATTACATAATTGACCTTGTTTGAATTTGAAGGATAAATAATATTGCCACGTGTACCAATAGAAACCATTAGATCTTAAAGTCTGACAGTCAATATTTGGTCATAGTTCTTGCATTAAGAAAAAGTTTAAATTTGAT
>JAYDZE010579965.1:0-11217 GCA_034509125.1 Monilaria moniliformis | reverse complement strand
GAGCCAAAGAAAGGACTCTATGACAAGTATATATTACTTCTGGATTTCAACAGTCTCTACCCTTCTATTATTCAGGTCAGTAGCATTTCTTTATTTCTATACACCCATCTTAAGCATGAACCCTGCTTTCTAACTAAAAGCATCTTCCTCGATTTCCCTTTTTTGGATGTTAATTTGTCTTTCTTTTTTCCTTTCTCTGTTATCAGGAATACAATATTTGCTTTACTACTGTTGAAAGATCTCCTGATGGATCGCTTCCCCGTCTACCCTCTAGTAAAAAGATTGGAGTACTACCGGAGGTAAAACATCTTGTAACTAGAAAAAGACTACATGATAAATATAGTAACATAGGCATATCCTTGCACATTAAGATTCATCTAAGATCTGATGTATTTATTCATTAGCATTAATATATGCACATATAAATATAATCTTGTACTGAATTACTGCATTTGTGCAGTTGCTTAGGTATTTGGTCGATAGAAGAAGAGCGGTAAAATCACGGTTAAAAATAGCAACTGGTCTCAAAGTTCAACAACTTGACATACAGCAGCAAGCTCTAAAGCTGACTGCAAACAGGTTTCTTCTTCTTTACTTTGTTCTTAATATCTCTTTGTGTCTCTTTTAGTTTCTGCCTAGTCATTATTTTCAACTAATTGTTGCACAGCATGTACGGGTGCCTGGGATTCTCCAACTCAAGATTCTATGCAAAATCCCTTGCAGAACTAACAACGTTACAAGTAAGAGGTTTGTTAATTAATAACTGATTGGAGATGAAGATGCTATTGTCTAACTTATGTATCTTTTTGCAGGGAAGGGAGGTTTTACAGAGCACTGTTGATCTTGTCCAAAATACTCTAAATTTAGAGGTCAGTACTTACACAAGGTTGCTTGGTTTTCTACTGATTGGGTTGTCACTTTCAATCTGCTGCACACCGAATTCCTTAATATTTGTTTTATCTAAGCAGGTTATTTATGGAGACACAGATTCAATTATGATATATAGTGGACTTGATGATATTGGAAAAGCTAAATCGATAGCGGGGAAGGTCATTCAGGAGGTATGTTTTGATTACCTGTTTCTTGGGAGTCTCAGACCAAACTCATGGATTACTGTATAACTGAATCATATAATAGTGTTTACTGGATTTTACTTTTTGTTCTCATTAAACATCTTCATATCTTAAACCTTGAATTAGGAAATAACAAGGAATCTTGATTGACTGGATGGTTTCATCTATTTGTCTGCTGAACTGCATAAACTTGAATTGATAGGTGAACAAGAAATATAGGTGCCTTGAGATTGATCTTGATGGCGTGTACAAAAGAATGCTTTTGCTCAAAAAGAAGAAATACGCAGCTGTCAAAATGCAATTTAAGGATGGTACATCATATGAGGTAGCCTTCTATAGTTTCCTGGTTTTTTTTTTTGTTTTTTTTTGTTTTTTTTTTTTATTTTTTTTTCCCACCTAGACCGTCCTGTTCTTCTGTTGCATTATAAAATTGCTCCTTATACAGGTCATTGAACGTAAAGGTCTTGATATGGTTCGGCGTGATTGGAGTTTGCTGTCTAAGGAATTAGGAGATTTCTGTCTCAGTCAAATATTGTCTGGCGGGTCAGTTGCTTTGGCACATTCTCTTACTCAGTTAGGTCCATGAGTCCGAACTCGCTTGTTTAATTGTCCCTGAATGTCTGTTTCTAATGCTTTCAGGTCCTGTGATGATGTTGTTGAAGTGATACACAACTCCCTCATGAAGGTACTTCCTGAACTTGTTTGTATGTTCTCACCTACTATCAAGGTTTTAGATGCTGAGCTCTGTTATGGAGAAAACTTGGGAGGTTTATATGAAAGCCTTGAGCAACGCTGGTTGTATGAAACTGCAGGTACAAGAGGAAATGAGGAATGGACAAATACCACTTGAAAAATATGTGATCACAAAGACACTAACCAAACCACCTGAAGCATATCCTGATTCCAGAAGTCAGCCTCATGTAGAGGTAAGTTGAAAGCATAACAATTAATTCAAATTGTTCAGTATCATCATGTGAAGCATCTCTTCTGTGGTGTTCAGGTAGCACTTAGACTGAAGAGAAGTGGTTACGTGACTGGTTGTTCTGCTGGAGATACAGTACCTTATGTCATTTGCTGTGAGCAGGTCTGGCGTCTGGCACTTATCTGCTTTTCCTTCTATGTACTAACACATGTATATTGTAACCGAACTTTTCTGCACATTAATAGAGTACAACATAACTTGTTGCATGTGTATTTGTAGGGAACTGGTTCTACTTCGTCAGTTGGAATCGCCCAGCGGGCAAGACATCCTGATGAATTGAAAAAGGACAATGGAAACTGGATAGTTGACATTGACTATTACCTAGCCCAGCAGGTTTTGCTCTGCCTTTTTCAGTATTGGATGCTATTACTGGTTCTTTCAGAATGCTGCATATCTTATATTGCCTAAAATCTTCAACAAAATGTTGCAGATTCACCCCGTAATATCTCGTCTATGTGCATCAATTCAAGGTACAAGTCCAGCACGTTTGGCTGATTGTTTGGGGCTTGACTCATCAAAGGTTAACGGCATCTCTCTGTGTCTTGTTTCATGATATACACGCGTATGCATATGCATCTTTTTAATTTGGTTTGTTGTGCTAACCAAGTTACATCTAAATTCTCAGTTCCAGAATAAATCAATTGATTCTGCCAGCAAAGATCCGTCCAGCTTGCTATCATTTGTATTGGATGACGAAGAGAGGTGTGTATCTTGATATGAAGTTAGTTCTGTCTGTGATATGCTCTAGACGTTCAATGATCAAATAGAGATGCCCCTTTATTAAGATTTGCTATATATGTGGTGATGTAAATGTCAAATAGATGCGTATTTCCTCCCTTTCCAATTATTCATGGTTTTCTAACCGTCGATTAAAATAAGAGAAAAGGTTTATTTTTCTTTCTAGAGCTTTTCTGCTGTTTATGTATCTTCGGTGAAAAGCGAGTATTATCAGAATTTTATTGGATTCTATTGAATGTCTAAATTGCAGATATCGTGGTTGTGAACCTTTGGTTTTATCGTGCCCAAGCTGCTCGGGCACCTTTGGATGCTCACCAATATTGACCTCAGTTTGTACATATATCAATACCAAGCCAGAAGATGTGCAAGCAGGATCTGATAATTTCTGGCACAAATTGTGCTGTCCAAGGTGCCCAGAAGGAGATGTTGGGAAAATAACTCCTGCAATTATAGCTAACCAGGTAGTTTTTATTATTTTTGTGTGTTTGTTCAGAGAAAGTTCTTTTCATCTATCCTAGAAATACTGTCCAGTGAGCCTATGCAATAAGTCAATCCTTTTTCCTGCCTCACAGACCTGTGATCAAGGAGCGATAGAATTGAAGTTAGGTCAGTATATGTGAAAATGGGAATAACGAAGATTTACCTTTGTTCTTGTTAAAGGTTTTATTCTAGTAAAAGCTAGAAATTCTTTAACTAAAACAAAAATCTTATACTAAACCATGTATATATTGAAGTTTACTGTCTTTTGTGAACCTTGAGTTCTGTAGAACTAGGCCTAGAGAGTTATATTTGAGCCTCCTCATGGGTTAAATAGTCCTCTAGAACTAGGCCTAGTAGGTAACATCACTTGTAGCATATTGAAAGCTAGTTGTCATCAGAAGCCTCTTGAGTAGGATTTGTAAGCTGCCATTCATTTGGTTGAATTATAGCTTCACCACATTTTTTGGTTTGGACATGCTAATGGAGGTTTCATCACAACCTATTATTTGAATGATTTTTGCCGATTTACTGCTGCTACCCCAATGACTCCCTCCCAGCTGACTATGCCTGTTTTTATCAGGTGAAAAGACAAGCTGAAAGATTTGTGTCGATATATTACAAGGGTCTGATGATGGTATTTACTTGAACTAATTTAATTTGCCAAAAATAGATTTGAAGGGTGCAACATTATTGTCTGCTAAACTTTGTTTCATTATAGTGTGATGATGAAACTTGCAACTACACTACACGTGGTGTGAACCTCCGTGCACTGGGGGATTCCGAGAGAGGAACGACTTGTCCAAACTATCCTCGCTGTAATGGACACCTTATCAGAAAGGTTTTTTTGCCTCTAAACTCAACACTCCTTCACACTGCGGATTAGTTTTGAATAAATTGGAGAAACTGAAATTTCGGTCTGTTTTTTTTTCTTTTTCTTCCATCAATCAGTACACGGAAGCAGATTTATATAGACAACTGACATACTTTTGCTACACGTTAGACACCGTACGCTGCATTAGCAAGGTATGATTTTTGACTTCTCTTTGCATTTGTAGTGCCAAGATTGAAAATGTAGTGACTGATTTTGAAACACGTTTATAGATGGAGGCAGATAAGAGATTGGCCATAGAGAAAGAAGTAGCAAGAATCAGGCCTCTGGTTGAAATGGCAGCGTCGACAGTGGAGAACATGCGCGATAGATGCGCTTACGGGTGGGTTCAGCTCAAAGACTTTGTTGTTTTAGTTTAAGCTTAGAAAGTAATGGTTTGGTATTCTGCGCATTGCGTTTGTGAAATCATAAGCCATAGGCCATATGATTAGTGTGAATATAAAGTAATAGGAATGAGCTGGCTTCATTCATCCAAGCTTACTGAGCTCAATTAGGGGTAAGAAGAAGTGGAATCAACACACCTCTGTTAAGGCAAATCAACCAATTTTATTGAGGAATATAATTTGTTCACACCAACAGGAAGAGAAAGACTGCATCATGTCCCAATGTGAATCTACAAATGTGCAACTTCTGCTGTAGCAATTACAACACAAAACCAGATTTACATACATATAAAAATGAAAGAAAGGCACAGCTGCTTCGCTTCCCCAATTTATGAATGGGGGAATATGATGAGTTGAGGCATTGCAATAATCATTGCAACTCTCCCACAGGCGCTTCGTTCAGCCACAGGAAATGTATGAAGTCGTATAGTTTCGCACTCACACTAACCTGCAACAGTAATACAATGTCACGAATTCCATCTTCAAGTGCACATTAAGGTTGTGTACTTCGCTAGATGTACCTTGTATGGTGTCGGGTTCAACCTCCTCATGTGGTCGGGTCGCATTTGGCCTAGTTGGTTGATGCACCATTCCCTAATCACTTTAATAGGCAGTAATTCTTCTCTCTCTTTCCCTACATGTGATGTGACCCAAGTTAAGATGATGAAAATTTCCTATATAATCTCAAGATGTGATGGATATGTATAAGCATGTTCGACATTTTAGATACAAAAAAATGTACCTGATCTACCAGGCCAAAAACACTTCAAAAGCTCCTCTACACGTTGTGGAACCACGTATGCTCTCTTGGATTCATTGAATGGATGACGACACAATATCCGTACACCTACCTATTAAAGCACAAAAGTCACAGGATGAGAGATACAATGACAGAAAAAGCACTAGGTATCAATCATCAACTAGTGATCACACAGAGCAGTAGAAAGAAGCACTGGTGGAACTTATGTTTCATGCATACATATTCAACTTCCTTCAGTGTTATTCATATTATCTTTATTCTTTACACATGAAGAAGGCATGGCAGGTTCCATGTATTATGTTGGAAAAAGTTTCGCTTACTGGCAAATTCTGACTTAAAGACTTTTCTCAAGAGGCTGACTTCCAAATTATCTAGGACAGGTAAACATACTAAATATGTTCCAGTACTAGGATAAGGATTAAGTTCAGATGAAGTAAATCTTGACTGCCCAAAATTGTTAAGGCTGAATATATCAGCAATATTCATTAGAAAGTAACAGATAGGAAAACAATCCAGAACTCTAGGGAGAATTTATCATCAAGAAAGAATGAAATATAGAACCTTCGGGGGCGGTTCATTTTCCCCAGTCATAATGTCCACAAGAGGATAACCTTCCTTCCCATATAATCTGTAGCACCTCTTTTTGCATGGAATAGAGACCTGAGATGAAAGCCCAGTGAGTCTCCAAAAGTAGTGAAGGTGCAGCATTATGGGGATTAAATCAAACCTTTGAAACATCTTCAGAGAGCTTGATGCGAGGCTGGTTGTTTATTTCAACCAACTTGAAGACAACACCTAGGGCAGGTTGAGCGTAGCATGTTACCAAATGAGTTCCGATTCCAAAGGCATCAACTTCATGACCCTGACCATAATAAGTTAACAATTGATGAACAAGAAAGAAACCAAGAGAAAAGGATAGCAAATTTAACCATTTGCATCTTTCCAGACATAATAATCATTAAAAAAAACTAATTATTTGCTCAAAGAAGAATTTTGTATGACTATAAATGCAATCTACAACTTCTGCATAAATCTTAAAATTACCTAACCCAGCTTCACTTGAGCTCACTATTGTTGCATAATGATGAAAGAACATCAATTGATATTAGAAAATTTGTAAATTATGCCTAGAGATCAAACTTTATAGGCCACTTGATGCTTCTGTTAGTTGATCTAGGAAAAGGAAGAGTTTCTTGGATACATTTCAAACTTCAACACGAACCCCGCTTGTTTGCTTCTTTGCGAAGCACATACCAACTCAGAAGGGCAGATTAGTTATTTTGGAACTCTTTAAGTAATGTACTTCTAACCGCGATGTTGTAAGAGTAATGCTTTTCTTGGTGGATACAATAAAATGACAAGTTAGATATCAGCTACTAGGAGAAAGGAGAAAAAAAAATCAGAGAAACATATGCTTCTATCAGTTGAAGGGGACATAAGATGACCATCGATCTCGGCCTGTAATCTAAACATGCAGATTATCCCTTCCATGCAGACACCTACCTGTTTGTTTAAAGCATCCAAAGTTTCTTCATTGAGATCGTTGCTTGCTGTAATGCCCGTCTTTCCGAAATCGGGGACCTTGAATTCCTTCTCTATAGTGTGAAAGAATTTCCTACTTTCACATGACAGGTAGGCAAGATCACCAGAGTCCAATCTAACACCTAATGCCTTGTAACTGCAAAAAAAGAACATTTATTAGTTGAAGTATGGAAATTAAATGCAAATATTAACTGGAGGCTTTGATAGGAAAACTGGAATACCACTTTAAAACATCCTTTAGACACAGTCAAGGTGAGGTGATGTGGCTTAGAATTTAAAGATATGCCAGCATAACTCCTGGACTCGCCTTCAATAGTAATTAATTGAACATGCTTGAATGATGTGACCCATTTGACAATGAAAATATAGATAGAAAAAAATACTCAGTTTTCAGGACAATAAGAGCCTCCCTATTGTAAACCTACAAACAGGGGAATTGTTACTTTAGGATGGAAATGATCAAAATGACCAATTTACATTTTGTGAACCCTACAAGCTGGCAGATACATGATTGATAATATTCAAGTACTAAGTTCAGGTATATGCATCTTAAACTTACCCCAAGTCATATAGAGCTAGAGCAACTGCACAGAAATTAGGAATACCACTTCGCATAACCTGTTCAGATAAGTTACAAAAGCTAACATTAAAAATAGTGGGGAAAGAAGGTAAACCAGATGCATCATTTACAAGTCATGTTCACTGGATAAGAGCCCAAGACCAAGGAAAGTAATTTATTTCATATTAAATGATAGGCATGCGTATCTACTGGGGAACAATTGACCGGAAAGGTGAGATGCAATAGTAAAATCAAATCATCAAAAATAAAGTTCAATGAATTAACATTTAAACCACCCAAATTAACCACAACAAATCACTTGGAATAACTGCAGAAGTAGCCTATCAGATTCCAAAGGTTTCGACATACTGTTTGAACTTCGAAGAGATTGACTTATTGTAGTAATTCACTCTAGAGGTTAACAAGAATCAGGGCAATAACCATAGAATTCTCATATATTGTACAATACACTAGCAGAATTAGTTATATAACGATACATAAGTTGAAGCTAGTGAAAAGCTATCATTCTACACTCCCTGAAAAACCTGAAGAGTAATTATGTAGCTCCAACAAACTGAAGTATTATTCAACACAATCATTAAGCCATGAGAAAATCCAAAGAACAAGCATATAACCCGTCCTACTGGACATAATACTGTAAGCATTGACAAAATCCAATGAACAAGTAAAAGTTTTGACTTACATCATAAGTGTCCACAAGTGCCAAAAAGTTCTTCGGGAATGCAAGGGCATATGAGATAAAAGCAACTAATTCACTTTGATTAGTCTCACCAAAAATGCCACCTAATGACTGCGAGCACTGAAAAGATGGAGAGTGTGAATCAATGCACAAAATAATTCTCAACATGTTTAAAATATAAACGCACATATGGCTATGACTTTGAGGACCAAAAATACATCTTAACCTTCTTTCTCAACCTCCACCATATCAACCTAAAGGACCACAACAACCAGAAACCAAAAATATCCAAAGTTTGAGAGGATAAGGTGGATGATGCATAAATTTCTCTACATGCATAAGTGTCAAAAAAAGTATCCCTAATACTGTTGGCCTAGCACTTAACTTTAGCTGTACAAAGTCAGCTCATTGCTTGGCAAAACATCATAAAAACAGCAATGAACCTCACCAAAAGATAAAGCAAGACATCTAGTTTCTTCCTTAACAAGGTTACAGAAGAGGTAAACACTTCGAAATGCATCCAAGTCAAATACACATTTTCAGTACAATGTAATAATACTTGATGGTAAAATGGTAGCGAATATGAGTTTTTGCAGACAATTTAGGGGTCTTGACTTGAGGGAAATACCAGAAGAATATAAAACCAATAATTAAAGAGATATAGCTAAAAAATATGGTAAAAATAAGCATAGATTCATTATACCTTTAATTTGATTAACCATGCCTGCACCAAACTGACAAAGTCCTCACAAACATTTGAACCATCAGAATTCTTGAGTGACTTCTCAGTGATCTCATCAGAACTCTGCATGTATCACTTGACAATTAGAGAACCTAAAGAATTTGGGAGTATTATTCTAAACAATTTAAATGTCTATGGGTAAATGATGCTGCAGTTTCAAGAAGAAAATAATTCTTTGTGATGCAGAGGTATCAAAAGCAATATGGCTAGCAGGACAATAAACTTATTTTCTTTTTCCATTCTAGCCGCCATTTTTCTCTCTCAATTTTCTCACACTGCCTCTCTCTGTTATAAGTTTTTCTGAGTTGGGTCTCTTTTACTTTCTTAAAAATGTGCACAGGTCTCTTTACTTTCTTAAAAATGTGTGTGCACATATGGATTGAAAGGTTCTTTAAAAAGTATCAGTTCCCAGAGAAAAAAGATTCCAGAAGGCATAAAAGAAAGATGCATATCATGTAAACCTTTTTAAAATCACCTAAAAATCTCAGAGGTATCTGTAAAAGGATCTGCTTACAAAATGCAAACAAGTTTAATTAAGTAGTAATTGGTAAATTCAAGCCAGACTTTTGATAAGAAATTTCATAACGAATTGCTAAGGACAATATTTAACATACACAGAGCTTATTGTACCTACCATAAATGAGCTGACAAAGGCATGGGAATGTGTTCCACGCAGTGGTATTCCAAATAATTTTCCAGCAGCAACATTGCTGTCAGCGCCCAACAGACAAGATAGATAAAAATGAGAAAATAGGTGTCCACCAAACATGACAGAAAGTTAAGGTCTTGCCAACCCCAAGTAATGGCTTTAATGTTGTATGTTGTAACACTGAAACAAGATTTGGGGTGCTTGGTAACTTGAGAGGAATGGAAATGGGAATGATGGTATTGGGGAATAAGCATGTAAGGTTTCTATTTTCATCCACTTTTCCAAGGTACGATTGGTTCATTTTTATGGAATTAAAAGTACAATCGAGGAATGGTTCATCAGCTAACATCCACATTCATTCCAATCCCATCTCATATTCCCCAAACCATAAGAAGCAACCCCCCCAAAAGGTCTTTTTGTACATAAACTATTTGTGGTTTTGAAGAACATAAAATATTTTATTGTTTTGTAATTAATTTGAAGAAATATTTGAATATTGTTCCATCATATCTGCATATATCATCAATGGAGAGAACGGAAGTTTTTTAGTCGTTGTTTTATTGTAAATCACCTGGTTGCATCGAATCCACCCATGTAGCAATACTTTGATGCCCCAATACCCCCATCAGGTCCCTGCATAAATAAGAGGCAGACAAAAAATTGATGCTCTGTAGCAAAGATCAGACCTTCAATATGAAGGAGATCAGCAATTTTTTTACATAACCTGGGCCCGTCGCAACCCAAATTCAAGAAGAAGTTTGGATTTTCCAGCAACAAAACGATGCCTTGCCGCATTAGTAGCAACCAATGATGCATAATTAATAAGATTGACAAGTGGCGTTTCAAGCAATTGAACCACCTTCAAAGACCATTGGCAACAATAATGAGTAATACAATAATGGTGATGAATTATTAACTAAATGAATGCACATCATGAATGACTTTGCATAAGTACGCCAAGTAGGTACTTACAGCTATTGGCCCTTCAATCCTCATCAACGGTATCTTTGGAAACACAACACATCCTTCAGAGATTGCATGTATCTCCACATCAGAACAATCTGTTTGCCGAAGGTAGTCATAGAAGCCAATCTAAAATGAAACATCAGTAAGTCCAATTTTTGTAGACTATAGAATGACATGTTATGGGAACAAAAGTTCACTTCATAAAATTTTGTTTTTCATAAAAAAGCCTCAGCTAATTTACTAACGAAAATCAAATTTTCAGAAAACATACTAAATTACATATCTAGTCCATTTCTGTTAACCAATCAGTTCATGAAAAATATTAAAAACTAGTTGCAGCAAAAAATTCCCTAAACAAACCAAGTCTCGGGAGGGATCTTCAAATAATGCTCCAATCAAGTCTACATGTAGTACTTCTGTTATATCTAAGCTGCTCGTCATATAATAATTGTCTGTATCTAGCTATCGTTGTAGGATTGTAAACCTATACGGAAACTAAAACCAATTTAAATTTAGAGTTCTCAAACAAAATGCAATTCAGTAAATCAATTAAATATATTTGAATTTAAAGATGCAACTTTATGTAGATTGATATGTCAGGTAAGGCAATAGATCGAACCTCGCAGGATGAAGGTAAAGAGGCCTGTATGAAAGAAATCTCATCCTCTGTGAATCTAAAGTTAGCAATTAACTTTATACACTCTTCTAGGCCAGCGAAAACTGTGTATTCCCCACCAAAAGGGTTCCTCCGAAA
>JAYDZE010579964.1:0-29494 GCA_034509125.1 Monilaria moniliformis | reverse complement strand
TCTATAACTTCAAATTCAATTCTATAAAATTACAATTCCAATTCAATTCCAAATCTATTCTACCAAACACACCCTTAGACTACTTTTCATGCTTACAATAAGGATCAGAATGTCTGATCACTTAAATTAACACCTACAATTATTACCTGAAAAAAACATGTACAATTATTTGACCATCACTCATGCATCCCTCCACTTTGAGTATTTGGGCATTCATTAGGTTTTGATAATTAGTATGTGGATTTTAAGAATACACCAGAAATGGTAATGGAAATCAAACTTATTATTAATTAGAAAAAAGTGGCTTATGTCTTCATGCAAATGTCAAACACGCCATCAAACTTTTGGAATATTTCACAAATTATTGCTTGAATCGATTGGCTTGAACTTTAATTAAATTCAGCCCATAAAATTAGTGGGACAAGTGTAAGCAATGTTAATAAAAGTTGCTAGCTAAAATCAGCCCATAAAATTTAATGAAGTGGTTGATTAAAATACAAGCGTGGCTCCCACAGCATGATTTGACAATTACTGCTAAACAAGATTAGCTTAATCAATTGAAGTTTATTTATTATGATTTGGTTATTTTTCCTTTTTTATTTCCCTGTCGGTAACAAGATTTTTGCTTACTAATTTGACTATTATTACACCTATATATATAGGCAGTCGAAAAAGTATTGTGGTTGCTAAGTGCAAGTATGCATGCCTGCTTTTATATCGAGATTATCGTATAAATTTTTTGAAATACATATATATTTATTTATTAGAAATGGTATTTATTCTGAGTGCACTTTTAATAGCGATCACGCACTTTTCTTCTTACAATCATTGTTTGATATATAGAGCGTTATCTGACATCACTCACTTATTAATCTTCATTTAGTTCAGTGTATTTTCGATACTAATTACGAATTTTAAAATGAAGACTGCAAAGAAAGAAGAAGAATTTTCACATACAAGTAAAGAAATAATAATTGTCAGATTATACGCACCCAGATGAAATGTTACCAAATTATAAGAATATGGAATATAGGAATAACAAAAAAAGAAATTGTGGATGATTTAAAGAAGAAAGGATTGTAAATCCACTAAAATTGCACTCAAGTATTTTTAAAGTAACTTGGATTTGAGATATATGCCAATTCACGTTTTAAAAAATAATCAATAATTTTATGGGCAATCTAACTAGAGATATACAAGACAAGGACTCTTGTATATTGAATGTTTGAAATAAAAGTTTGATCATTCCGATTTGACAAGTTTTGGGACCGAAAGTTGTGGATGTGTTAATTACAATTTATTAAGTAGCCTCTTGCCTTTTTCCAGGTAGTCGATTCTCATCATATTCAAATCACTAAATACTTCCCAAACAAGTGAAATTATGGCACAAACACTAGTTCAATTTCTTTAATGATATACTACTATTAATTAATTCAAAATTTCAAGTTTCACACCTCAATCAACAAGTATCTACTGCTATGGCAGTAGCTTCAAAGCAAAGCCTCGACAAAACCGAGTGCTTCTTTTTAGTCACAAAATCCTCCCACACTTCATCTTCTCCACACTAAAACACAATCTCAAACCCCACATGATTTTCTGTCTATTTAATCTCATCATACCCGTCGTCGTCAGCAGCTCAAAGTCGAATTACCAAAATATTTAACTTATCGTAGATATGAAGATCGGAGTTCAGTTTCTTTGCCGGGGAAGGCTACTGATACACTGGTTGATGCAGCAGGCAAAGACGTAGACGATGAAGATTTGAAGATAAGAGTGCAACAACTTATTCAAAAAATGAGCAAGGGATGTAGGGATGACAAATTGAAAACATACCCTTTTTAGACCAGTCACATGTTTTTACAAGATTTTGCAGTTTAAAGTTAAAACTATTTAAACTAAGCTGCAGTGTGGACAGTATCCAAGAATCTAGTATTTTTGTCAGAGAATCTGCAGACTGCTGTAAGATCCTAACTGTAATGTAATTTATTGGAATTGTGAAGTGAAAATGGTGTCTCCAATTTCATTACTGCATGTTGCAAAGCAGCAGAAGTTCCTAACTCAGCAGATTCAGACACGCAAATCATGCCTTGCTCTGAGTTATAACATACACACCGCAGCAAGGTCAGAAAGGAGCGGCCCTAAAATCCCTAATTCTAATGAAAAACGGCTAAAGATACAAACGGGATACACATGTGAGACTCTCAGCAGGCTATTTCATGGCTTTGCACTCTAGAATCGTCAGCATTATGTTTAGAGTTTACAGAAGGCAAGTTGTCGCCATGATATGAAGCAGAGGAGGTGAGATTTGGCCTTGCTCTGTTGTAGGCTGCTTCGTATCTTTCTTCAGGGATCGGGTTAGCAGGGATGGCGCCAAATGAAATCGTGTGCTCATATTTTGGCTTCTTAGGCTTTTGCTCCACCTGATTTCCAGGAACAAAGCTGCCGATAACAACCTGTTTGTTACATTTCATTTCAAGATTCAGTATAAATTTGCAAGATCAAACTGTAACCACATGTCAGTAAAAGAAAGTGGCTAGAGCTATATTCCTCCATTTCAAGAATCTATTTTGATGTCTAATTGCAAGTACCAGAGTATAGACAGACAGCCTAAATTGAATGTTTGTCGAAACATTTTATTACCAATTTATGCCAATCATTAACATAATCAGGCCAGTTTCATCAGATTGAAATATTATCTCATAACATAAAATTTCAGATGGAAAAATCATCTAACCTGAACAGGGCCAGCTGCTACAAGCATCCCAGCTAGTCCTCCTCCAAATATACCACCATCGGGGCCCACTAGAGAGACGCTCATCCCTCCCGATCTGGTTTTTGTGAATCCATTATCGCTTGCAATGAACGATCCCGTTAGAGAAAGTATCTCAAAACGCCCCTGTGGAAAGCAATACAGTTATATTTCAAAGTGAGAATACTATTTCTTCTAGTTATTTTACCATGTGAATTCAGTATAAAAGAAACCGGTTGTTACCTCGTATGTTAAAGTACCACCAGAAGAATTAGATTGACGCAATGTAACGTTTGAGATGGCACCATTTGCAGCCAGAATGCAAATTGCTCTAGATCCTTGTTGGGAAAAAGATATTATCTTCATATTAATATCCTGTCATTAAAGAGTGAAGCTATAAGTTAGTAAAACCCAAGATAAAGCACCTTCTGTTCAACCTTAGCAGCAAGTATTTCTATCATCTAGAAGATATGCAAGATCATAATATAATCACATTAATAATGAAAGACCATCTTCATCAACTGTTAACCCCCTAAATTGAGAATGCATGAGAATGCATGGTACAACTCGGGATAGTAGCTCCAGATACAGATACAGAATAGGATGCAGCATCCAGAACTCACAGAAAGGGAGTATTATTTAGGAATAGTGTATTATAATGTTCTCATGAAAAGCCACTACTCTACTAGTTCACGAGAAATTTTCCAACCGCTACTTATGCACAAACCATCCTCTCCTTCTCTCTGCTCCATTCCCCTTCAAGCATCTCTATCCTCACGAGGCAGTTTTCTTCATTTAAGCTTCAGTTTATGAATCATACAGCTAATAAAATCCACAAAAGAGTGCAAAATCTCACGAAGTATGCTGATTATCTACACAATTTAGTAGAGCAGCAATAAAGAAGAACTCCGATTTGATCCTCGAAAAATACTAGTACAATTTAAGGTACACTTCTTGGATTGAGTAAAGACATGCGCTCTTACTAAGTCGATGACCACAACTCTTTTAATTGTTCCATCGAAATAACACCATCAACAGCATTAATTACTGCAGTGAAGGATCTAAAGAGAGAATATATTTCCACCCTCCCATGCCTCATCTTAATTATGATTTCATGACTTTTATTCACTAAAGATGATATTGTTTATGACAATAAAATTTGTAAAGGATCACATGACTCAGGTTAGGACAAATTTGTAAAGAGAAACAAATTGTGGTGCGAAAAAACTAAATCAATACTATATAGTTAATTAGTCATAATCAGAAGTACCTCGGCAGCAATAACAGTAATTACATGAGGTGTAAAATTCCCCCCTACGGAGTATGCGGTCTCGCCCCCTACAATATAGAAACATAAAGCCATTTGCTGGATCAGATTCAGAAAATTGTGAAATTTTTAATATCAATTGTAAGTAAAAATATTGCCAAAAGGAGTTCAAGTGGAAGTCAACTTCACAGATTTTTTCAGCTGAGTCCAGTTCACCAACTGGAATACCATGAAAGCAACCTTATCCAAGTATACATGTGTCCTAAGTCAACAGAATTAGCATATTATTAATCCTCATTAACTTTTCAAGAACTTCACCAAGGTGATGCAGTTTTACTAATCCTTGCAGTAGCCAGAAGAATTCCAACAAATTCATTCCCTCACATTTAATCCCAATGTGCATCACATACATTCCCTATTCTAGAACCAGTGAACATGCATCCTTCTCGAAATCAGAAAATAGACACTCTGGTTTGATGTCCACCGATGCAAAAAACACATGAGTTTAGAGGCTCCTTTCGAGCAGAGAGTGAAATATATACATCATAGAAGGATAAGAGAGGTGCAAATAACGACTTTGGAGTTTTGAGTATGCTCTACGGTTAAACTTCTTTGTTGCGAGTATAACAGTCTATTCTGAAACTGCAGAAAACCCAACTATTTATGGGGTCAGATCCACATTTTTACATCAACCTTCACTCATTCGAGTTTTTTTTTCTCAGATTGCCAAATGCACACTGCAATTATTGAGTATAGACAGATCTTGTCTTGTCACATCAGCTCAAGGAACATTCGTACAAAATAAACACCAATGATTCTTTGTATTTTTTCACTCATTGTGCCAAAATCACCAAACTACCAGGATTCAGACAGGTTTCTCCACAAGTGTCCCAATACCAAACTGGATAAGCATGTGTCATATAAATTTGATTCAGAAAACAACAGAACACCCAGCAAAATGCAGCCAACAAAATAGAAAGTGCATTTCAATCTAGTCTCTCAACAATTGCAACACAGCATCATCTATACAAAATATCTTCTTTTTTTAAAGAAAGATCAACACACTAATTATCATTAGAAATCATACCTGGACTTGAAAATTCCAATTTATGTTTTTTCTTTGAAGATTTGAGGGGTCGTTCGGAACTACTCTTCCAAGCCGAATAGTCATCGGTAAACGGAATGGAGGCCGCTATCGGCATAGGACACAATGCCGAGATCGAGCCATCCGCCGCTGCATACCTTCTTGGCCTTCCCCTCTTCTTCTTCCCTTCCGTCGACGGCGCCGCTGTGGGAGGGGCGGTTGATCCGCAAGCTGGGTCGGAGCTTACAACTCTCGGCTCCACCCTGTAGCTCTCGGGAGCTTCATCACCTTTCACAGTGACACCAGCACCATTCAACCCATCTTTTTTCTCCATTCATGTACTAAAACAGACAGTTCGGGTGTAAAATCCTTAAACCCTTAAACAGAGACAACGATGAATTAATCCTAGGCTCACTGAGAGGATGAAGTTGGGATCTTTTTCAGCTTCAACACTCAGAGCTAAGCAAAATATAAGTTACAGAATGTAGAGTAGTAGCGATACAAAAAAGAAAAGAAAAAAAGAGCATGAATCAACGAGAAAAGTTCACACAGATCACAATTCTGGAATTCAGCAAATCTTGTATTTCAAGGATCATGGCTGAATATTCTAAGATCAGTTCAGTGCAGCAGACTCTGCTGCAAGGGTCTATTTTTACCATGATTTCTTAACTAATAACCACAGGGTTAACCTCTGCCGTTGCAGAGAATTACGTAGCTTCAGAAAATGTAATGGAAATATTAATTTTGCTTCTTCTTTTTTTGCTTCTTGCAGATTTTTCTGTTTTTGAGCTGTAAATGAAATAAAGTTGAAGAAAATTAAGAAATTAGAAATAATGTTGGGGGTCAATTATATATAAACCAATTAATCAGGTCAGCAGCAATATTTTAATTTTAAAATTCAGAGTATTATTTACGGTTAATAAGATGGTTTCAGGTCCGTCTTGGAAATGTAATAGATTTGATTTTTTTAAAAGACGGATTATATTAAAATAGGAATTACATAAATATTAAATACGGGCAAAAACGGATTATCATGTAATATTGAAATGGCAGTTAAATTATTTAACGCTGTAAAGTTAAGGTTGGAGCCTTGGAGGTATTCTAATATTTAAATATTTTCAAGCTCTTACCTGTTCCTTGTCTTTTTGGGTACAGTAAAGTTGACCATTTTACAAAATATGTGCCCTCGAATTTAGGTAAAATTTACTGCAACTGCCACTTTATGAACTTGAGATGGGGATTCCTTCCGTGTAAGGGCAGCACTATGGTTGCCGCATTTTCGAAGAAAATAGCGGCAGCCGTAGCCGTAGTGGGGCGGGGATGGGGTTCAGCCGCGCCTGAATGTGGGGCTGCGGCTGCTACGCCCGCTTCGCCGCAAATCCGCCGCATCCTTTAATTTTTTTTATTTTAAGTTGTGCTTATTTGATGTGAGTTTCACGAGTTGTCATATAACTTCACAAGAGATAAATGAGAGACACTCAATTTACTCTATAAAATCACACACATTTTCACTTCCCTTCTCACCAAATTCCCTTCTCATTTTCTTCTCACCCTTGTCACCAAATCCCACACACTTTCACTTGTATTTTATGGATCCAAATTTGGGAAAAAATTCCTCCACCATCGGCTGAGGCATTCGAATTTTTTGAGTATTGTCACAGTATGGGTTGGGATCCATCGGCTTTCATGTTGGGTACTTCGAATGCAACGCGAATAATGACGCCCTAACCCCAGCCTTGTCGGTGACTACTCCGTCGACGAGATGCATATCATCGACGAGTTCGACTCGTCCCCTCCCGTGACGAGTAAAGGCAAAAGGAATAAGGCGGCCCCCAGTGCGCGTGAAGCCAGATCGAAGAAATATGGTCTGGAGGAGGCAAAGTTAATAGCCTGATGCTACATTGATGTGTCCGAAGATACGGTGATCGGAAACGAACAAAGGCTCCGCGTCTTCTGGGAGAAGATTGCGGAAAAATACAACGCACTCAAACCGGCGTGGGCGTTGGAGCGCGACTATGACAAACTCCGCAAGCATTGGGGCCGTGTTCAGACCGAGGCAGCCCAATTTCGTTGGCTACATCAACAACCTCCAGAAAATATGGTCGAGCGGCCATAGTTGGGAAACCATTCGCAAACAAGCCCAAGCTACCTACAACGAGAATTTGAAACAGTTCAAGTATGAGGAGGTGTTGGTAATTGTGCAAAATCACCCTAAATTTTCCGGCGGCACCGACTCCTCATCCGGCCCTAAAAGAACTAAGCACACCGCCTCCGACCAGTACTCTACAAGCGGAAAGGCCGATGCATTCGATTTGAATGCTTCGATGGATGAAAGTACTGGCCAACAGTCGTCGGCCCATCATATGGGACAGAAAGCGGCGAAAAGAAAAGGAAATGGGAAGGCGCCAGAAGGCAGTAGTGGAAATTGAGACCCGACCGGAAGGTGTTTTTCAAAGACACTTCGGACATGAACGAAGTGCACTTCGACAGCATGCCAAGTTGGTCGCCCACATTGAAAAGAAATTAGGACTAAATTAGGATTTTTAGGTCTTTTATCTATGTAATATTAGGAATTTAAATTATGTCATTTTCGATTTGTAATTTATGTAATTTATGATTTTAAATTATGTAATTTGAAATTATAATTAAGTATTTCCGAATTTGTTGTTTTCATTTTACAAATAACTTAATTTAAATAAATATATAAAATTAAAGTAAAAAATGATAAAATGATAAAAGTAGAGTTGTGGCTGAATTGTTTAGGGCTTGGATAATGGTGTTGTGGTTGAAAAGCGAAATGCTGACACGACAGGTGGAAATTGAGTTGTGGCTAGTTTTTTGGGGGCTGGGATAAGGATGCCCTAAGAATCTGCACCTGATAAGTCATCAATCCGAATAGGGCTGACCCGAAATCAATAGGCTAATCCGTTGGATTGGCCCTATGTATAACTACTGCTTATTCTTCCGGCTTGTTTGGCAATTGATTCAACACTTTAATGATAATTTTGATAAAATGAATAACTACAAAAAAAAAAAAAAAATCCTCCAATTTATATCTAATGTGTGTGTATGTATATGTTATATTTTTATTAATATAATATAGTACTGGATAAATCAATTGAAAAATTCAAGTTCACTATAATAAATATTCTAAATTCTAAAATATGCTTTAAAATTTATTGAAATGTGTTTGTGTTTCATTTTAATTTTATAAATCTTAAATTATATTTTTTATCATGTCAAGATCTATGATAATTTATTCTTATATATTAAATTATTTAATAACTGAAGATTTATCAAACCCCGTTTTTATCTGATGTAATTTTTAAAAAAATTATACTAGTATTATTTAATCGTGTCTGAGTTTAAGTATTAATTCATCCAATTAAATATTTTACATTCTATAAACATAAGTAGTTTTTTTCGTTAAGCATTGGAGATATCATGCATCTCGTTTTGGATAACTTGCTACGATGACGTGTGATGTGCTTAGTATTCGTATAACAAGGAAAAAATTACACAAGTTAATTTTCATCGTTAGCTTTTAGCCAGATTAGTCTGCTGGGCTAGCCCAAAACTCAAACATTTAGGGCTACAGTTGAAAATTTCTAACTCAATTAAATTTCAATCCGATTAACCTGCTTCTAATTAACCCGCAATACGAATAGAATTGACCTGAAACTCAATGGATTGACCCGATTGACATCTACTTACATGTCTTTCTAATAGAAAATTGTAAATAAAAAAAAAGGATAAAGCTAAAGAGTAAGAATAAGAGTAATTATTCCCCTTTTTGAAAGAGAAGCACTATTCAATAATAAAGATATCATGTCCCTTTTTTTTGCATCAACTGCTTGTTGGTTAGCCCACGAAGCAATGTTTTCTTTTTCTTCAATTTTTTTTTGGGAAAAGTTGTAGCATGCTGGTGGAGTTCAAGTGAACTTCCCTTTGTGCATAAAATCTTAAAATATCTAAGAATTTGAAATTTATATTATAAGAATGAACTACAAAAAATGTAACTACACTAAGGAGGTAACACATTAGCAGTACATTTACTAAAATATTGACATTTGCGTTAACTATACTAAGACGTAATATCGTTTGAGGTACTGTTTCACTTTTTTGAAAAAAAATTCAGTCTAAAATGCCCCCAACCACTTGGAGGGCATTTTGAGCAATTTCATAAGACGTCAGTTTTTGTAATCATTACTAAATAGCAATTTACTAAATGGCATTTTTATATGGGGAATTGGAATAGTAGTTTACTATTATAAAAAATAAAAAAAATAAAAAAACAAAAAAAAAACTCTTCATTGGATTTCCAGACTATTCAAGGGGAGTAAAAAGATGAGGTGTGGGATGCAAATGTGGCTTTTTCTACATTTGGTTTCCCATACTATTCAACATTTTTTATGCAAAAATTATAATAATAAAAATGTTTTTTTTTATTATTTTGTATTTCATTGGCGCGCATGTTACGGGATTTTCAATACTTGTAACATTCTATTCCACGTTTGTTTTAAACTTTTGAAAATAATTAACTTGTTGTAAAATCATTGCAACTAGAATTAGAAAAACATGATTTATTTTTAAAAAAATGCAGGCGGTGTGTACATAGTTGATAGTCACAGCTCCAATCACCAATCACCATAACATATAATCACACATTTATACAATTCTCGTTTTCCGAGCGACCAAGCGTTGCAATTGCAACCATCCCCCTCTCTCTCACTCTGTCACACACACGCGCGCGCGCACACAAAGCAGTCCATCTCTCTATGTCTCTCTCTCTTCACAAGAGCTCCACCTCAATATAATACGTCTCCTGAATCTAGAATCCCTCAATTTAAGCTCTATGTTTCTGGTCACCTTTTCTCTATCCACTTCACAAAAAAAAAATAAAAAATTGACATGTCTTCAGCTTCTTTCTCTCCATATATATTCTATCCTCGTAGATCATCAATAAGTGATGGGGTGAGTTGAGAATCACTATTGCCTATCTTCTTCATTTTCTAGAGACAGAGACGGAGAATGAGAGAAGTATTTTCAGTAATCCTTATACTCCTACCTGGCACTTGTCCAATTCAATTACTTTTTTTTTTCTTCAAGCTGATCTCTTTCTGTAATTCAGGCAGAAAACAGAACAACCCCTCAAATTTAATTATATCCATTCATTTAACTGTAGCGTAGAAAAAGCCAAAGAATGGGATTTAAAAAATAAATAAACTACTATTCAAACTCCCCTTAAAATGCTATTTAGTAAACTACTATTTAGTGATGATTACAGAAAACTAGCATCTTAAGGAATTGCCCAAAATGCCCTCCAGTGATTGGGGGCATTTTAGACCGAAACAAAGTCAAAAAGTGAAAAAGTACCTCAAATGATATTAAGTTTTAGTATAGTTACCGCAAATGTCAGTATTTTAGTAAATGTACCACAAAGGTGTGACCCCCTTAGTATAGTTACATTTTTTGTAATTCACTCATATTACAAAATAAATAGT
The DNA here is from genome assembly GCA_034509125.1 of Monilaria moniliformis. Classification (NCBI taxonomy): domain Eukaryota; kingdom Viridiplantae; phylum Streptophyta; class Magnoliopsida; order Caryophyllales; family Aizoaceae; genus Monilaria; species Monilaria moniliformis. The sequence continues at coordinate 18,890 of JAYDZE010579964.1, read as the reverse complement.
GCAACAAGCTCGCGAGGCATGTAATTTTGATTATTTGTATTCTTTGTAATGGCTTATGTCGCTGACTCACTGACGCATATCAAAATATTTTGCCTAAAAATGCTTATACGATATTGATTAAAATATTAGTATTTGGGATGGAAATATTATTGTTAATGGATTTTGCTTGCATTAAAATAAAAAGGCATATTAATAGGAGAGAACTGACTAAAATATACCACTCTTATAATTAGATAAGTTTTTTATCTTTAACCATAAAGTATGAGTTTTATATATTATTGACTTTAAAAGACTAAGTTAACTCTTCATATAAGTGAAAAAGTTGTTGATGTTGACTTCTTTTTTGTTCTTTTGCATTCTTTTGGGTATTATTCCTCATAAAATAAAATTGAAATTAAAAAAAATTGAAGCATTCAATTTATTCGTAATAGAGATTGTTCATATTTATAAAACTTCAAACAACTTAATTTAATTTGGTGTGTAAGAGAAGTTGTTCATGTCGTTAAATATACACATGAACAATCAAAATTCACAGCACCTTATGTTAACTAACCAATAATAATCACATCATAAATTTGAAAAAAATCACAACAAAAAGGTCTTGACATTATGGTGATTTTTTTAAAAATAAAATTTAAAAATTATCTACCAGATTCAGTTCTCGTCATAATACTTCAGAACCATGTTTAAGCCTCCAAATAATATCTTTTGCTTATGGGGCCTCTAATATTCTTCTTTGGCATAGCTTCAATCGAACATCTTATACGTTTCAATCGAAGTTTTGTAGATAAAGTTACGACAGTTCTATGAAAACTGTCAGATGTTATTTCATGTTCTTAAGCCCATGATGTTGCTCAAGATGGTGAGCCACGATGGTGCCCACCATGAGCCATGATAGTGGTGATCACGATGGTGTCTACCGTGAGCCATCGTGGAAACCATTGTGGCTCACGAGATGCACCATTTTGACTCACTATCATGAGCACCATCCTGGGCTTAAGAATATGGAATAACATCTTACACTTTTCATATAACTAATGACTTTCTCTATAGAACTCTAATTGAGGCACATAAGATGACAACACGGAGCTGTTTCGAAGAAAAATTGATCATATTAGAGGCCCCAAAAGTAAAAAAGATCATTTGAGGACTTAAATATGGCTCTATAGTAGGCTCACACGGTCATAGGCCACCATCTTGAGCACCACTTCAAAGCTTTGTTTGAGCCCTCTCATTTTTTTTGCTTTTCGGGCCTCTAACGTGGCCTCGTTGTATTTAAAAGAGCTTCGCGCGTCTCAATCGGAGTTTTGTAGAGAAAATTGTTACAATTTTACGAAAATTGTTAGATGTTGTTTCATGTTCTTAAGGCCACGATGGTAAGTCACGATAACGCCCACCGTGAGCCACAATAGTGGTGCTCACAGTGGTGGGTCACGATTGTGTTTACCTTGAGACATTGTGGCTCACTGTCGTGGCTCATGGTGGGTACCATTATGACTCACCATTGTAAGTACCATCGTAGGCTTAAAGACATGAAACAGCATCAGACACTTTTCGTAGAACTATAATAACTTTCGCTACAAAACTTCGATTGAGACACATAAGATGTCTACACGAAGCTATTTCAAAGAAGAACATATCGTATTGAAGGTTCCAAAAGCAAAACAAATTGTTTGAGGGTTCAAACAGGGCTTAAGAACACGATCGTAGGCCACTATCGTAGGCTTAAGTACAGTTCGAAAGAATCAAATTTTATGATATCATAATGATTTTGTATACCTTCTTTAAGTCTCAATAGCACAAACATAACCTCCTACAACAATTTTAGCCTATTTACATTGAAGTTTTCAGTGTTCTCTTTCAAATTTAAACTTTAAAGAAAATCAGCATCGAAGTTTTGGTGTGCTCTTTTTGCTATGAATTTTCAAGAAACTTTATGATATTTTTATGATTTTCATGTAAGTTTATGAGATATTTATATCATTTAATGAAGTTGATTGAAGTTTTCAAGACATGAACAACCATCCTCTTACTCAAAAATTGAATGTAGTATTATGAATGTGGTTGATGTTTTTTTCATTTTTGTTTTAGTTTTCGGTATATTGTGAAAAAGAATACCGAAAATAATTTAAATGAAAGCAAAAAAAAAGTCATGTATACATCAACAACTTTTTTCGGCCATATAGAAGGGTAACTTAGTCTTTTAAGGTTAAATGGTATAAAAAACTCATACTATTGCATATGAGAATGAAAGACTTGCCTAGGTTTGAGAGTGGTATCTTTTAGTACATTCTTACCACTAATAATGTCTTGCTAGGACATTCGATAAATAAAAATATTCTCTATAAGCAAAGAGGTCTAATAATCAAATTCCACCACTCTCCTTCCCCTAATTAAAAAAAAGGCATACTAATAATAATTTCATATTTGTCTACTTCATAAAAAAAAAAAGAATCATATATAATGTTGCTTTTCTAAAAAGGCGTATTATGTTGTAACAGAATACTCGTAAAATGGACAAGGGAAAAAAATAACATTTGTGCCTAAATTGGTTATTATTATGTTGCTATCTGGATTTTTTTGAAGATATGTTGTCTTTATTAACATTTAAAATATCATCTACACTAACTATTCATGTGTTATTAACTCATTATATCATTCTACGCACTTGATACTATTATATCCAGCATATATTATATTGTTCATCCAATTTATGTACATTCAAATAGTTATTAATAACTAATTCCAAGATATTCTATTATATTAGAGTAAGAAGTGAATTCAACGTTATAGATAAATTCATGTCAACATTATAGACAAATGTTATATCAACATTATAGACAAATGTTACAGCAGAAGCATCCTGAAACAAATGTATATCAACCTCACAAAAAAATAAATAAATGTTGGAGTTGGAAACTTGCATCGATGACAACATCCAAATTCCAGAGCCTCTATACACCATGCACACAAGAAGAGAACCGTAGAAGAAGCAAATGACTCAGTATAACTTAAGACGCCAAGGGCAATGTTCATATATCTAAACTCGTGCCACATTCATCAGAGGTGATTTAGGCAGCATAAAACGAGCTCTCCTCTCCTCGAACGAGTACTCGAGCTCCTCTTCAACTCGAGCAGTGGCTGTCTTGATGGAAGCCGGTGTTATGGCTGTCTGCATTGGAATGGATACCGTTGCGGGTGTTAAAGGTACAGTTGTCGGTGTCTTCTGAGGCGTTCTGTTCTCTTGCCCAGCACTCAAGGTAATATTGGGAGGGGTCCTATTGATTGTAAGCAGCTTCTGCCATAACTCATCGTGCTTCCTGTTCAGGTCTTCCATGACATTTGCTGAAGTTTTTGATGAAATTGCTGAAGAAAGAGGAGAGAAAGGCTTTCGCATCAATTGCCGCTCTGCTTCACTAGCATTTGATAAGTTGGAAGAATGTTGTTTTGTAGTAACGCCAGCCCGGTTCAGACCTCCCCTCTGAACTGCAAACCAAGAACCAGAAACAAATTCACAAAAAAATAAAAATAAAAAAATACCATCACCATCACCCCCCCTCCCCCCCATTGTTTAGGATCTGTCACTTAGTATAATGTTTCAGTTATAAATTTTTTTTATTTAATACAACCAAAATGATCGGCTTTCAGCTTTCACCTCTGCTTCTTTTAAATTTAAATCCATATTCATTGATCACATTCTCTGTCTTCCTGTATTTATCATTGAAATGCTCATCATTATCCAGTGAACTTGCAGAGGCTAGGGAAGGCAGAAAAGAAAGGATTTAGGTGCTGAAAATAACAAAAAGATTTACCCGATGAGGACGGTGCATGTCTGTCATCCTTACGACGGTTCTGATTTATATACTCATTTTTCTTGGTGGTCCGAATATTAGGGGTAGCTTTCGCTGCAGAGGTCACATGACTCTGCAGCATAGGTTCACCAAGAGATACTTTTCTATTACTTGCCCCAGCATATGATAATCTAGGTGCTTTCTTCACATTGGAGTTCTTTATGGGACTAGGCTTTGAACCATAAACAGCTTCCTGCTCTGTTAGTAACTGTCCCTGATGTTTCTTCTGGTCCTGAAGTAAAACAAAATGCCCATGAATGCACACACGGAGAGAGAGAATAAGAAGTTATTAGATACCAGCATAAAATGAAATTCTAGATTGTAAAAATGCATACCCTCTGTCTTTTCCGCTGTATTTCTTTCTCTTTCCTTAGAACTTTATAACCTTCAAGCATAGTAAGCAGACGAACCTAGAGAAAAAAGAAGAAAAAGAAAAAGAAGGTGAAAGGAAAGGTTAATCTATCCAGGTAAATGAAAACGAGAGTGGGAAATTTACATTTCGAACTTGAACTTACGCCATCATAAATGAATTCAATTCCTCTCTCATTTTCCCAAGCTAAGATGTTTGAAGCCATTGTATCCATCATTGCTGTTGTAGCAGAACGGCAATAGAAATGGAAAGACATTACAATCAATTGTGCGACCTGCTGCATAAGAAGGCTCTTTATGTATGATGCCTATATATACCTGGAAGCTTATTGACCAAAGCACGAGCCTTTTCAGCACGTTTTAGTGTAAGATGGGCACCTCTCGCAGCATTATACCTATTATCATCCTACAGGAATATAATGATTAATTTAAGCAGTTTTACAAAAAAAAGAATCTCTAAAAAGCAAGAAAGAAGCAAGACCAACCCTATTATATTTCTCGAGCCAACTTTCCTCTTCACGTGCAGCCATCCACTTCTCAACCTTCTCGAGAATTTCTTTCCTGCTGAGAGCCTCCTCTTTAGCTCTAGCTATTTTAAGCTCAATTACATCAAGCACACAAGCAGCATCACCAGATCCTTTTATAAATCAAGAAATTAGTGAGAAAATTAAGGGTTTATGTTGAAGCAGAGAATTGTCAATATATTGATCACAAGTAAATACCAGATTCAGTAGCATGCATTGCTATTGCCATTACACTATCTCTTTCTGGAGTAAGATGAGTCTTCTTACAAATAGCCTCCAACTCTGCCCTCTTTTTCAGAACAAGTTCCTTCATCTTGCTTGCTTTCAACTCTTCCAATCGAGAAACTTCTGCCTCGACCTGGAAAATTAAAAGTCGAATTGCTCAGTACCACTCTGGTGTACCATCTTTCAACCTATACAATCCAAGCCAGAAGTAACAATGAGGCATTTGACTCACATAATTAATATAGTCAATAGAAAGCATGTCGGGCTCTGTTATCTCGTCTTCTGAAGCAGCAAGCTTACAAGTAACTTTCTGAAATATCTGTTGCTCTTCGATTGGAGTGTCCATTAAGTTCCAGAGCTCCAACAATGAAGTCGTTAGGTCTTGTAACTGCCAATGTAAACATAGTCATAAAATGCTGTTTTATGGAGGAACAAAGAGTAAGAAATAAGCTAGAAATGTGTGCCTGTTGCATTCGCTGTAATTTAAGCTCTCTTAGTTGTTGTATAGCAGTCCCCAGTTGCTCTATAGTACTGTTACTAACATTTTTTGAGCTTTCAGCTTCTCCTAAACTCGGATGGATTTCATTAACAACTTTTTTGAAATCCAAACCAAGCACCACGCACAGAGAGTTTAAAGAGCTAAGGCGGTCCAGTGTCATCTTCAGACGCTTATTCTACACATGGAGATCACTCATGAAATATACCAGAGGCTAAATACAGAATTAAAATTGAATTTCAGTGCAAAAGAGGGAAATTATAAACCTTTTCCATTTGAAGTGCCTGCAAGTCTCTGTGCAATTCCTCAAGCTTCTTTATAGAAAGATCAGCTTCGATGGTCGCTGGTTCGTAAGAAGAAAACCCATCTGAACTACAAATTTCATTCTTAATGCTATGCATCTCAGTTAGGACCTCAGACACTTGATTTTTTCTAGCATTTTTTCTCTTTCTCAACTCCTCTATCAGTGGTAGGATCATTCTGAGTTCAGCCTTCAAGCTTTCAGGGTTATGATCAGACTGAATAAAGAAAGACCATTTCATTGGCAAACATCATACAGGCAAATGAAAGCTTTCGAATTAATTCAGCAATATATATGCTTTTTTGTTCAGCCAATCTTATCCAAGTCTTCCTATTTCATTTTACTGCAAGTGGTGTTTAATATAAAACAGTGACTAGCTTATATAGATATGTAATCATGTCAACGCGGAACTTCTGAATTATAGAAGCTTCAGATGAATTTGACACTGATCGGCAAGTTGGCATTGGAGAAAATTACATCTGCAGTAAAAAGAATAAGAGAAGATAGATTCAATATATAGACTGATTGACCAAATCAAAGGCTCACCTGCCTGATATGCACTGGTTGCTCTCCTATTTGAGAGCAGATAGCAGCAAGCTCTGCTTCAGCATCAGCAATTGCCAGCCTCAACTGAGCTTTACACATGTTTGTCTGATCTACTTTTCTTCTGAACACTTCTAAACATTCTTGTTCAAGTTCAAGTATCGTCCTATCCCTTTCATCATCAGATTCCCCAATCTCCTCCCATATTAACTGGCGGGAATAGCAGAAGATCATAAATGATTACATTCGTTATCATTGGCACTGGTACTAATGTAGAAAAGTTGGCATCCAATCAAACGATGGACTCAAGAACATCATAACAATATGCATTTTCAAATGGTGAAAAGGCAAGAAGAAGGGGTTGCAGAAGCAAGTTGTAACTGAGAGCTATAAATATTTACCTGCAATTCATATAGAATAGATCCAAATGCTGATTGCATGCGCAAAAGCACATTGCCTTGACATGCTGACATTTTAAGGTGACTAGACCTGCCCAAAGATTAATTTCAGTTTTACTTACCACAGGAGGTGCAGTAAAATAAATGCAGCAGCCAGGAAAATAATGTGGAACAAAAATGTGCAAACTATAAAAATGAGTACGGAGGAGTTTCAACTATCTTGGGCAATAACCCACACCTGACTATGGACCTATGTCACATCAACCAAACCCCAGAGTTGAAGTAATTGCTTGAGGTTAGAAAGTGGACACAATATTCTCTTTTATTTAGACGTGTGAGACATTGGCAACCGACACTACTTGTTAGTGTTTTATGTAAGAGACCCTTACGGTATAGACATTACTCTTTGTGGTGCATTTGGCATAAAAAAGCATGTATTTTCATTTCTGCTATAGTTGAATGTGAGTTTGTGACAATAGTCTCAGACTAAATGTACATGTGTGTGTATACACATTACTTGCCACTCATAAATCCGCCCTTGTTGGACTAGCTCTAAAGTCTATGCTAAGTAGGAAGTATCAATTCTTTAACTTCATCTTTTGTTTCTTTCAGCATATACACAATAGGTTGGTATGCTCCCGACCTAATAACTCAAGCGTTTGTTTATATAAGAAACCGGAGTCTGGCAAAACCTTTTCCAGATTTTTGCAATGAACTCGGTTTAAATCATGAATATCATCATATGAGGTTTTGAAATTGACTATGTTAGCTAGAGAGGATTTTGTTGTTCGATTGCAGCTACCACTAGAAAAAGAAGAAATCACCCAATCAGTGAAATACCAGACTCTAAAAGTAAGTTAATCTTCAGTCTAGGTGCAAGACTGTTAAAAAAAGTGTCATTTATAGAAATTATATTGTAACTCAGCCTCTTCCTATCATATCTCCCTCTTCTTCTACATTCAACTCGTTTTTCAAGTAATTCATATACTTTAGCCATCCGACATCAACATCTCTCAATTATTTTCACACACAACGAATAATATACTACAGTAACAGTCAAATTGCGGAAGATTGAGGCAGAGAGAGAAGAAGAAGAAAGATCGCAAGCGCACCTGAAAATCGAAAAGCAGAAGCAATGACATATGCTTACTCCGTTAAATTGTGTTGCCGAAAGTTGGGATTTGCGAGGAAAAGTTAGGATAGAGGGAGTACGATATTTTGGAAAATTCGACCGTTAGGACCCGAGAAATTGACTAAGGGTTATAATTTTTATAATATGCGCACGGCGAAGTTTGAATTTGGAAGAGAGGAGATGAATTTATCTGCTGTGACAAATGAAGGAGAAGAAGGTAGCTTTTAACTCGCCACGTGGCTTATTGAAAAAGCCTGTAGATCTCGTAGGAGACGTTTTTTCTTTTGGTCCATACTCAAATATAAAAATCCAAGGTGATCCTGTAACGTATATTAGAGCAGTAGTAACGTTGGCTCAAAGCTTGAGCCGTCCGTACATGTCCTTGGCCGCACGCCGTTGCAAGGCAGGGAGCCGCCGACTCGAGCCCTCGCAACGGCTCCCTGCCCGCGCCCCCACGTGCCCGTGTCGTCAACTCGCGGGCCGCGTCCAATCGCGTCGCGCGTGCGTGACACGAGCCAGGCGCGCGATTGGGAGTGGCCCTGACGCAGAAAATTAATTATTTTTTTTTAATTTCTAATAGCCGTTTTCAAATTATTTATTTATTTCAGCAACCCAACAGCTCTTTGTTTTTTGTTTTTTTTTTTACTTTTTTTTCTTTTATAAATACATACATCCTCTTCATCATTTTCCACACAAAATTCATCTTTTTATTCTGCATTCTTCTTCATTATCATGTCTATCCCCAACCATCAAGCACTTATCGAACACTTGTTGTCGCAAGGGATCGATCCAACTGTTTTTGGATACGACCCAAATACTTTCAACGCATCCAATTCGGCTTACGACTCTCATTGTCTCGGCTCGTCATCCCCACATCTCGACGCCATCAACTTATTCGATGAGGCGGAGAAGTCGAAGAAAGAAGCCCGAATTCCATACTATGCATACGTCGACGTGAGCGAAGACGCGGTACTCAGCAACCAATAGAAGGGGTCGTCTTTTTGGGCAAAAGTGGCGAAGAAATACAACGAGATACGGCCTAAAGGCGTGGCCGAGCGCACTGCTCGTATGGTTCGGGGCCACTACGACAGAGTGAACCCCGAGCTCGCCAAATTTTGCACAATTTACAACAGTATCGAAAGGGAGAGAAGGAGCGGCTCAAGTGAGGCCGACTTGTTGAGGGATGTCATTTCCACATATGCGAACGAGAGCAACAAACCGTTCAAGAATGTGAAGACGTGGGAAAAGGTTCGCTTCTGCGAAAAATGGGTGGCAGCGGGTCGGCTGGACCGAAGCGTACAAAGCACACGACGGACGGGCAATTCAGTACGAGCGGAGATACCACTTCCGAGGAGCCGAGTAGGAGTCGCCCCATTGGCCAGAAGGCGGCAAAACGGAACGGAAATGGCAAGGCTACATCCTCAACGACCACGGCAGCGACAGAGGAGATCGGCAAGATCCGATCCTCAATAGATAACACCACCCAAGCCGCCCTGCTCAAGTTGTTCTTCGAAACCAACTCCTTCGACAGGTCTAAAATGTCGGAGAATCAACTCCAGAACCACTACCGCCTCCTTGAAAATTTGAAGGAAAAAATAAGATTCATTTAGGATTTTATTTATGTAATTTTACTGCTTCTAATAATGTAATTTAGGAATTTAATTATGTATTTTTTATATTTTTCGTAATGTAATATTAAGATTTTAATTAATGTATTTTTCGAATTTCTAAATTTAATTTCCAATTTTCGTAATATTATTAATTTTGTGAAATGAAAATCAAATTTAAATTTTGATATTGGAAATTATATGAATTATGAAATAACTTTAAAAATAAGAGATGAATAGTGTAAGGGAAAGTTAAGGCTCGGCCGCTGTTTCAGGGAGTAAAATTTTAAGGATTAAGTTGTCGTGGGGCCCATGAATAGTGTAAGGGAAATGGTAAGGCCCGTCCGCTGTTGCGGATCCTCTTACTCCCTCAATCCTATAATAACATTTAATTTAATAAATATTTTATCTTTATTTTTATTTTATCAATTTATTCATAATACTACCACCTATAACTTACCACTAATTTTCTCCACTCATTAACTTTCTCCATTCAAAGTAGGACTCTTTCACCATTCATACTTCACTTAGCACACATTCACTTCACAATTTCTTATAATTTATGCCATCAAAAGTGATGAACGTTTCTCTGGGACGGATGAAGTATTAATTAGCGGTAACCCGTCAAAATTCGATGAGAAATCACTTTATGTCGTGATTCATTTTTATTTTATATTATTTTTACAGTAATAACATATGAAATAATCTTTATATTAATTTTTTAAAACTAATTTAATTTGACCAAATTAAATTGGTGTTACTGTTTAAATTATATTAATTTTATATGATAGATAAGAAATAATTTAAAATTATATTTGTGCATTATTCGTTTAAAACTTGAAAGACCAATTAACTTGTCATTATCATTCCGTCTAGAATTTAAAAGAGCATTATCTCGACAAGAGCTTAAAAATCATAAGTGAGTTTTGGACATCATCATGTCTGGACATAACCACATTTGACTTTCGAGAATCATCTCGTTAGAAGTTTGAAATAACAGATAAGGATGCTCAAAAGTTAGATTCAGAGATAATAACACTCAGATTTCAAATGTGGAGATAATATAAATAATAAATAATTAAAATAAAAAAATAACATTGTTCGAGCGATGTGCCATCTGAAAATAACACCTCTAATTGAGAGCACCAGGCATTATCAATGTGAAATCCAAATGGAATCCGTATGGAGTGGTTCCCATCTTAAATCCATATAATAGTACAAGCTAATTTTTCACACCCATTTTAATTTATAAATATATGTTGTTACAATAATTAGTTATTGGTCGCAATACAACAATGTATTTGTAGTGCTAGAATATACGAAAAGATACTATTAATGTAGAATAACAATGTTCTTTGGAAATCTTGTGATACTATACCGAATTTGACTTTTGTTACAATTTATTTATTTATAGACATTATTATGCAAAATAAACATATTTTTAGATTTTGATCATACTTGAATCAGACTTCCAATCCCAATTCATTAACCATATATTCTGCTTTATTTAAAGTCATTAATTGCACTTAAGTAGTGTTTGAAATATTAATTAATAATCGTTCAAACGTAAGAACTTGCACTTAAATCAGAAATAATTGTCTCGTCCAGTCTATCTAATTGTCATCATAGCTAAAAACCTAAAAACCACACGAGTTTACACTAACTATTAACTAAATACGTTGATTTTAATGGATCTTGCTTCGCGAACCAAATTGTGTGTTAGGTTTTTGTTGTTGTTTTGTGGGATATGTTTCCTGTTAAATTTGGTCAAATTTAATCAACACCGATTGTCTTTCTTTTAAAAGAAAATGCAATATCCATGAAGAAATATTTTATTTTATATTATTATTGGAAAATGGAGAATATATTTTATATAAGTTTTTCAACTGATGATAACCACTAAAAATAAGATGTGAGATACATAATATTTAAGAATATATGAATTAAAAATATATAAATTAAGATTTTTAAGATAAATAAAAATTGTATTATATGGATAAATGTATAATAAATGAAACATTGCATCAGTGCTTTCTACTTTCACTTTCATATTTATTGTTTGGTTTATACTAGTGAAAGTGAAGATCTGAATTAAAAAGGTAGGGCGGGGGAATTCATAGAATTATATCAATTAGAATAATTTATGGTTGGCTTTGGTTGGACGAAAACAATGAGGTAGAGCGCGCCCTTGATAATTGCATTGTTGTGCCTGGACTGTGAGGGCTCTCAGCCACATGGATAGTTCAATGTGAGGTAATCTGTCTTGCTTTTATTTTCACATGAACATTTTAATTTACCTTTTACTTATAATGTGGCATTAGTTTCAATGTTTCATAGTCTATGTTGTAAAATATGATTGGTTTCTTCTCCTATGTGAATGTACCATACTTTTACGTATTGATTTGATTGAAGATTTTAAATATGTCATGCTTGGGCAAACTGTACAAAGTCGACAAACTAAAGAGAAATAATATATTCTAAGACCATATTTGATAGGGTAGAGTATATAAAAAGGAGTAGATTAGAATCGTGAGATGTCATCTTGGTTTTACAAAATATTGTATCTTAGATTTTCGTTTGATAGGGGAGATAAAATGAACATATTCCCCAACTTTGTGTTTGATAGCATTGATTTGAAGTGAGATTAAAATGTGTATGGACATCTAGACCCTCATTACTAGTTTGGATGCCAAACCAATCCCAATATTACCCTAATAAAGAGTGACAATATTATTTCATCCTCTCGTCCTCTTTACTTTACTGCCGCTGAGGAACCGAAGATAGTGAGGGGAATAAATTGCTAACAAAATTAAAATAATTAATACAATAAAATTGAAGTAATAATTAGTTTGGTCAAATTCAACCAAATCAAATTAAATCAATATGCTATATGGTCAAAACATGTACCAGAACACGTAGAATTCCAAATCAATTGATGATGAATCAAACAACGAACTCATAGATCATGGAAAAATGATTAGAGAGATAAAACTTACTTTCAGATGGGAGGGTAAAGAACTCTTGAGAATGCAGAGATAGTGAGTGTGGGGGGGAGTAGGCCAAAAATTACACAGAGTTGGGTGTGCTAATTTACCTTGTCAGGGATGACTCCTCTTCGTGAAGATATTCCATCAAGCTACTGGTCGGAAGGATATCGAAGAACCTGGCATAAATTAGGCTTCGTGAGGGGTAAATGGGAAGAAATTGAAGAACCCATCATAAATTGAAGGACAAATAGGAATAGATTGAGAAACTCAATGGAAATTGAGAGACAAAGGAGAAAAAATAAAGTTAATTTGATATTGGAAATTATCACCGATTATCTATCTTGGAAAAATGAGGCGATGGATAATCTAAGGTTTATGGCGGATAACACACGGGCCTTCGGGGGCCTGTCCCAAAACACGGGCTAACGAGAAACGTAAACTTGGTTATCAAACGCCCTAATGGGCCCTGATAAAAACATTTATCTTGGGCTTATCAAAGCTATCAAACGGGGCCTAAGGGTATGCATTGTTTCTGTTTAAAAAATGTATCAGTTGAAGGTTCTCTCATCTAAATAAATGAGTTTACGTCAATTTTAAAAGAAGGCAAAGAGCATACTTAATAAGGTGCTCTTATCATTCCCTTTTCTTATGTTATTCATGATCCTACATCTATTTTTCCTTTTATCAACTAACACACACAACAATGTGCTTTTAAATTTCTCTTTTTCTTATTACTATTTATAGGTCTCATCTCTTGTTTTTTTAGTTCTTTCTTATTTCATATAATATGCAATTGTGTATATATATTTATATATTATAATTAAATTGATATGTTAATAATAAACTAATACAAATTTGATTAAAATGAAAAATACATAATTAAATTTTAAAAAACTACAACTACATTAAGAGAGTCCCAAAAAAGAATAAAAAAGTATTTAATTATACCACAAAAAGCAAAAGAAAGTCATAAAATGAAAAAAAAAGAAAAAAGAAAAAACTATTGCACTAGTTAGAATTCGAACCCGGATCACGACCGAGAGAATGAATGAATTTTACCAATAGACTATATTGTGTTTTATATATAAAATCATTGCAGTTATTTATATAATAATTGAATAAAAATTGAAAAATATAAAAATATCGTGCATCTCGCGTGCCATTGGGTGCCGGCCTTCCGCGCACTTCGCCCTCCAACACATGATGTCGCCTGCACATTACTTTCCGTTGCTAATGCTTTAATAATTGATTTAAGTGGGAGTATAAGAGTTTACATTTGTGGAATCAATAATTTCTCGAAAAATCTAAATAATATGGCTTTCATACTTGTGTTCCTTTTTCCAGAAATATGCAATATCAATTGATGGAATATTTTATCATATAGATATATTAGAAAACAGAGAATAAAAATATCCTTTTATGTAGGTTTTTCAGTCGATGATAAGTACTAAAGTTTGATGTGGGATACAAAATCTTTCAAACTATATGAACTAAAGCATAAAATATGATTTAAGATAAATAAGAATACTTGAATATGGTTGCGCCACATGGGATAGAGAGGCATTGTGGGCATATGAATCACTAATTATATTGGGTAATGATTGTTAACTAATGCATAATCTTATATATTTTATAATTTCAATATAACTTTTCAAATATCTGCACAATTTCTCAATAAATAGTTAGAGAGGTTTTTTAGGAATCTAGAAACACATTTATTATTATCGGATTCAAACCATCAATTTTTTTTCATTAAACCCTACAATCATTTTCATATTCAAATCTACGTCTTCTTCATCATACCAATTCATCTTCTCTCACTCATCATATTCAATTCGTCATCATATTTAGTCTTCATCAAATCAAATATTACATATACGTATATGTGATGATTTTGAATAAAAATTTATTAAATTGACTATTATGTTGTAATATTATTTCAAATTTTACTCATCACATAATATAATGATTATCATCATATTTCATAGTCTGAATGCATAACATATACCGAAATAAGACTATCGGAATACAATATTTGATATTGTTTAATATCATAGCGAATTATTAATATAATAATCGATACTCATCGTGAGAATTTAATGATACGAGGCAGTTTATTATCCAATTTTTGATATATGATGATTATTAAATAAACGTATATTGATATATTATAAAAGATATAAAGATTTTATCTCGTTACTCACGAACTGTTTTATTTATTTATTATCATGAATTACAGATGCATTATTTGGCCATTTTAAAGTTAAAGCATATGCTGATATTATTTAGGGCTCGTTTGGTAGCCATGTTAAGATAAGATGAGATAAATAGAGTAAGATGAACTTTAAGATAAGAATTTACAGTACAACCAAGATAATGATTTAATGTTGGTGTTTGGTAGGTAAGATAAAAATCAACATATAAATAAATGTGATTTTTGATAGATTGGATAATTTTACAAATAAGATGTAAAATGATATGTTTGCCCTCATTAAAAATATGAGTTAAATTATCTTATGTTACTAATTAAAGCATAATTTAATTAATATATTTGTGGCAATAATTATTACTGAACTGTTAATTAATCAATCAAAATTAAGATTTATTAATTTGTGTAACTTTTGCTAAATATCAATTTATATAAATTAATCTGTATTAATTAATTAATACTAAATTAATTAAATTTGGACAGAAATTAGATAATTTAGTGCTTCAACATAGATTTTATTAAGTTAAGATTTATTAAATAATTTAGATAAGTTAATCATAATTAATATATTAGAATTAATTAATTGAATACAAGGATCTGATCCACCATTCTTTCCCTTCTTATTCTACGGCAACCGTCGGCCGGGAAACCATGTCCAAATCGAAACAAAATCAAGAACCAAACGAAGAAACCCACTGCCCAAACGAAATCAGAAACCAAACGAAGAAACCCACTGCCCAAATCGAAATCACAAACCAATTGAAGAAGCAATATAAAGATAAATAAATTGAAATAAGAAGACCAAAAGAAGAAACCCACTGCCTAAATCGAAACCGGAAACCAAAGGAAGAAGAACAAAAACAACATCGAAATTATAAGCCCAACGAACAAATCCAAGAAGAACAGAGTTGGCAAAATTTTTGTGGGAAAATAGGCTCAGATCTGCCAAATCATCATAGCCCATACTCGAACAACAACAGAGAAACCGACTGCCCAAATCGGTATCAAAAACCAAACAATGAAGAACAAAAACAGAATCGAATCAGAAACTCCACAAATAGATCCAGGAACGACGTCGGCAAATTTTGTTTTTTTTGGGAGGGGGGGGATCGAACAACAAACTAGAAACCCACTGCACAAATTTCCCATTCGAACCCAATCAAATTTTGGCTCAGAATTTCTCACGAAATCATCATAGACTCCACCAATTTTGGAAACCCAATCAAAACCGAACGAACACACACAATTGAAACCCTAATCCCGAAATCGAAACCCATTCGAGCCTCACATCTCAGATTTCTCAACGAAATCATCAAACCCTCATACCACCAGCCCTAAATCGGAACAAACGACGACAGTGGAGTCACGGCGGCCGTGGTGAGACGGTACCACTACCGCCGCACACCACCACTACCGCCATCCGTCACCGCCTTGAGGATAGAGCCGACGAGTCGCAAGGATAGAGCCGACGAGTCGCAAGTATAGAGCCAACGAGTTTCAGGCATTGACAGAGAGAGAGGTCGCAGAGAGAGAGTGTGTGTCGCAGCGAGAGAGAGAGAGAGTATTGCAGAGGAGAGAGTGTGTGTCGCAGCGAGAGAGAGAGTATCGCAGAGGAGAGATAGAGAATAAGGGCATAAATGCCTAATCTCGGCCAAACAGTTGTATATCGGACCAAAATGGTCAAATACAAAATATGGCCTCAACAGTTATACTTGACTACTGTTTGTGGGGGCCGAGATAAATAAACTAAAGCCCGCCGGGCCGAGCTAAAATCAAGTCTTGTCTGCCAAACATGAAAATAACACTGTTGGGCCCAGGTTATTTATCAGTCTGGGCCTAATCTTAGGTACCAACATAGCCTCAACGACTATTAGCGTGCCACGTCGGCATTGTTCTGTAACAGTCACAGTGCGTCACCACCTGCTTCTGCCCACTCTTAACTCGTGAATCGATAATTTCCGGCCGCTAATAGGAAAACCGAACCACCGCTGGCGTCGGCGGATTGAAGACCTTTCTGAAATGCAATCCGCCATGCCAAAATTATGTACCGCCGTCTCTCTGCCGGCAATAACTTGCGGTTTGACAGTTGAGAATTGTCAATTTAAGAACTCCTGTTTTGATTTCTCGTGTCGACTTAATCGGCGATGACCGGAGGAAACTACGTAGTCTGTCTATTTCAAGTAGAGGCGCGCGGCGTTGCGCTTAAATCGAAATTTCATTTCTAGTACAACTGGCGCTGGTGGCGGCGGCGGCGGTTCAGTGTCGGAGTTGAATGACGGCGTCAGGAAACTACTGCAGGTTATTCTGTTGATGGCTGAGGCTGTTTATATCGTTTGGCTCTTCTTACCTTCCCTATGCTCCTGTAAGTATAGCTCTATTTCAATCAATAATTTAGTTTGAATTCTATTTCTCGGCGTATTATTGCCTGGCAAATTCTGCAATAAATGCATAAAAATAATATTTTTGTTGGAATTATCATCTACTTTTTATTGACTGCACCACTATTTCCACAACAGCTCTGTTTATGGATCACTTTTTTCATAGGCTTCAGTTTGATTGTATTAATAAAATCTCATTAAGGTTTAAGAAGAATGTGATTGCAGCAGTTGCTCCTCAGGCATAATGCAACTTCGAAATGAATTGGAATTTTACTACTGATTTATTTGTTTCGTATTTTCTTGTAGGGGGGTCCTGTCTGGGCAATCAGTTCAGACACAATCAATTCTCTGATAGGCCTTTCTCTCAATTTCTTCTTCATTCTGCCTTTGACAAACTTCGGTATTTTTTTTTTCAGTTGCATCGTCGTATCTTCTATGAATATGCTACTTACCCTCAAATTTGGTGCTGCATGATATCAATTTGTTGCTCTTTTATGTCTTGTTGCAAGTATCTTGATCATGTGTGCGAGATTGTACTTTGGCAGAGAAGTCGTATTCATCGAGGCACCAGTTATCCATCCAGTAAGTTTTACTGCTAATACTAACTTTTAGGGCTTCCTTCTGTATCAAACTTCTATTTTGGACTGATTCCATATAATCTTATCTTATTTTACTTAGATATCTGAAGGATTATTCAACTTTGTTATTGCGTGGACGTTGATGTTTGCTCCTTTGCTGTACACTGATAGACTTAGAGACAGATTGAAGGGATCAATGGATGTATTATGGAGCTTTCAGATGCTTCTCACAAACAGTACGCTTCTCAACTTGTTTGTCCTTGCCATATACATGAAGTATCTCAATTCTGGAAGTGCTTATTTTAGCACCTATTCTTCCTGCCCTCGATTTTGAGCAAAGGAGAATGCATTCTTATGCAGTTGATGCTTAGACCATAGGCATTGCAAGATACACAGTCATTTGATATTGCTTTGCCAACTATGCTTTCGTGCTACTACCCTTTACATGCTCATCTCATTGTGAATTCTGTAGTTTTGATGATTGGGATTGGTCTTCAATTGTTGCTTTCTATTGGCTGCAGCTTTCTTGATTCCTTACATGGCTATACGTCTGAATGAGGCTGAGGAGGAAGACACTCCAAGAAAGACTTCTCAACTTGGTTCAGTCATGACAAACGGAGCAACCGTTTTGGACTAACTGGTGGGCTTGTAAGTTTGCTGTCGATAGTTTGGGCCTTTTATGGTCGAGGAGATGGTAATTTCGGTGATTTGGGAGAAAGATGGGAGTTTCTGCTAAGTTATCTAGGATCCGAAAGACTCACCTGCGCCTTCATCTGGGATATCTGCTTGTACCTAGTTTTCCAGCCATGGTTGATCGGAGACAACCTCCAAACATCCGACAAGACAAAATTGCTTTGGTTAATGTTCTCAGACTTGCCCCAGTGGTCGGCCTAGTCGCCTACTGTCTCTGTTTAGACACCAGCAAAGAGACATAGCCTATGCCCACAACATCATGTACTGCACTGCACTCTCTTTTCATGGCAAATACTACATTTGTTACTAATGCTTTAATTATTTATTCTTTCTTTAGCTCTGAAACTTCATTCTTGAAGGTGTGTTGTATCTTGCTAAGTTTGTAATGAAAAGAGACCCTTTCTGTTGAGTCCAGCAACAAAAGTTACAGCACAAAATCAAAACATTACAACATAAAGGCAAACAAGGATCATCCTAAATGAGTGTTGAATTCAAGACAAATTGCCACCACTCTGTTGCCACAGATTGATGATGTCTGTGGCCTGATTGAGAAGAATGATCATCTTCTTCTGCGAGATCCATGGCTTGCTCTCTAGAGT
>JAYDZE010579953.1:0-11218 GCA_034509125.1 Monilaria moniliformis | reverse complement strand
TCGGGGCCGATGCCGCGCACGCAGCACGTACCGGCCCCGCTGCTCGCCTCTTTGCCGGGCACGATGTGCCCCAATGCAGCACTCCGCCAAGTGCCGCCCATGCGCCCGATGCTCCGCATCACCGAGCTAAGGCTGCGACCTTCTTCGCAACCTGGCCACTCCGATCCAGCCAAGGCACTCGCCCGATGCCTTGACACCATTTCTCCCGAGAATGTGGCCCGTGGCCCGCCACATCTCGGCACCGCGATTTACCCCCGTAACACCTAGCTATAAGCTTAAGTTTTTACCATTTTGGAAAATTTTAATTTGTTTTTTTGAGTACTATTCCATCACTAGTTTTTTTTTTTTTTTACTTATTAATGATATTATCATTCATGGTCCATTATTATAATACTAAAATAAACTGGAATTCTTTTTCTTCCATCACATACTTACCTAATTTTTTTTTTTTTTTTACTTTATCAATTTATTCATAATATTATCATGCATGGTCCACTATTATAAGTTGTCTCTTCTAAAAATGAAATTTTTTTTCCACAAAAAGTTACTCAAATTTAATGCACCTACCACTTTACACATGAAATACAACTTTGTTAATATAGGCCACTTATCAAATCAAGGGTCACTTATAATAAAACGGATGGAGTATTCATTACTAATTAGCTATGTCTTCAGTGGTGCTTATTTACTATAACACTTTAGCAGTGTTGGCTCGGGTATGATGTGTCATATCAATTCTTCAGTACCGAGGTGAATGGGGGAGTATTAATTATTTAACAATTTGAAATGCGACTTATTCCATCATTTAAAAATTCTTTTAAAATTGCTCATAGAATAATTAGCAACTGACTGAAAGTGCACCTCAAATTTGCTCGTAGTCGTATGAGATCAATTCTAGATGTGGTAAGTTAACCCAAGTCGTATTCGCAAAGAATGCTTAAAAGGGCTCATGAAATCATATCACACACTTAAACCAAATATGTCCTTAACATTCTAATCCAGATTGGTTTGACAAATTTATACTAATTGCAAATAATAAAATAATATTGATGAACATAAATCTAATGATTTCTAGGTTTGAGAAGTTCAGGAAATATGTTCATCTATTCGGGTAGTCTATAACTAGTGAATGTAATGCAGAGTTGAATTACTCACACAATCTGATTAACTAAGATATATCAAACCATAACTCTCGCACATTTTCGATTAGTTCTAGTTCTAATTCAATCACGCACACAAAAAAATTTATTTCTCGGTCTTACTCGTCGCAAATACAATCAACTTGTGATCAATTACTTAATTTACATATTAATCAATTAAAGCAAATAACATGCATAGGTATTTACCAACAAATCGACAATCCTCGATTCAAATTATCAAATTTTAGATCAGATAATTAGTTCATGATACAAGAATAATTCACACAAACAAATCTGCAAATAATCTCATCTTTGTCTTGCGAATTTAGGGTGAAAAAAACTTACACAATTGAAGTACAATATTCCTTGAACCAATCCTTATATGTAGTAGGACTTTTGAAATTTCTAAGAGATCTTTACAAAATAAAGTAAAAGATGTGTTCTATTGTTTCATACGATAACAGAATGAAAAGAAAGGAAGAGAGTCCCAAAAATATAAAGAAAACTGCTCTTAAACACTAAAAAATTCGAAAGTTTCAAAGAGAAAATCTTTTAGGCCGGTCAGCCACGGCTTGGGGTCAACCACAGCTGACTGGGGCGTCTGCCCTCTACCTACAATTTTACCCCAGCCAGCAACGCAGCTGGCAGGGTTATTGTCTTGTTTCACGCTCAATGCTCTTATTTCAAAACGTCCTATGTCCAAGTATTATTTATCCGTTTTATTAGCACAACTATATGTAAGTAAAATCACAATCACATAATAAGTTCAAAACGCGAACTCTATAAACAAAATCACAAAAATATACAATTTAATGAACCACAAAATTAAAAATGACAAGAAAAAATAGCACAAACACGACAAAAGAAATGAGTATCAAATTAATACAATAATTATTAATTTTTTTATATTATTATTATAATTTTACTATTTTGATTATTACCACGTGGTGGGATTGCAATCAATTACATTATCAGCGGAAAACATGTATTTTGTCCTTGTCTTTAACAAAGTAGACGATTTTGTAATATTATTAAACTAAAGCCATGATTTTCTCCTGAATAAACCCTTCCACTCTTACAATATTGCACTTCTCAAGAAAATTGCCGCATAAATAAATCGCACAATTCTCCTTGTCACATGTGGACTTCTTAAATTATACTCCCTCCGTCCACCAATTACAGTCTCATTAGTGGACGGCACGAGTTTTAATGCAAAATTGGTAAAGTAAGAGAGATAGGGAGAAAAAGTGATTGGAGAGAAAAAAAGTAGTTGATAAAGTATGAGAGAGACGAAGAAAAAGTGGTTGGAGAGATAAAAAGTGGTGGGTCCTATTAGTATAAGTTGTAAAAAAATTGATGTTTAGGGGTATTGTATTGTGAGAAAGTTTCCATAAATGGAATGGGACTACTTTTGGTGGACGGACCAAAATGGAAAAATGAGACTATTTTTAGTGGACGGAGGGAGTAGTATTTTGGTACCATACTTTCATACTCTTATCATTTGATAATGATACTTAACTTTCATTTCGGATTTAGCCAAATTCAAGACTTATAGTGTCAATTTCCCCATAGCTTCTTTCATTCTCTTCTTTTGTTTTCTTGCCTCCACACACACACACACACACACACACACACATTCTTGGTTAGTGTAGTTCTTTTTAGAATTTTATCAATGAGTGATGCCAAATGGATTAAGTTGATCCGGATCAAATGTCCTAAATATAATTTGCTGAATATTAAAAGACTATTATACTCTTACATGTTTTTCTATTTACTTAATTTGTTTTTTGATATAATAAATTTAAATTCACATAAAATCTTGTGCCATAATAAATGTTATTGACCAAAATGTTTTCATTGAAATCATTGGCTTTTACCTAAGAAAAATGTAAAGACCAAAACATTATGCACACTATAATAAATCACTATAATAGAAATCATTACTAGTTAGATATTTGATGTTGAAGATTTATACTTTTTTTTAGATGTCCATAATGTATAATTTTGGTGACGATTACCATTAAATAATTTCAAAAAGTGAATTGTGACGCTAATAATAATAATAATAATAATAAGAGGTGATTTATGGACTAACTCATTAAGATAGTCAAAACTAATAGTTAGCCATGAACTTTGACAAATTAAAATATAGTCAATTTTCAATTTTGCCTACAAAGATGCCCCTAGTGAATACAAGTGGATTTTTTTATCGTGCAATAAATATCTTATTGGCGGTCAATGCAAATTAATATTATTCTAACGCTCTTATAATAACAAAATTTTGATATTAACTAATATATATATAATATATATATTATAACAGTCATAAAAAGTAATTAATGTTATCACAATCAACATAGACCTTGTGAAGTCAATAAAATTGTTTATCGTAGTATTAAATTTGATACAGATTCAAGTGTGTTGACGAAATTGAGACGTAGGCGGCAGGTGTGACCATTTAGTATAATCGAATAATTTCGTTTTTAGTTTCCATAATATTTTATTTCACTAATAAAATAGATAAATGCATTTATAAAAATCATATTTCGGTTTATTTGCAAGTTTAAAAATTCCAAAGGGGGTGACCACTGCCATATTGCAGACATTGCCAGCTTCAATAATTTATCGGGAATATAATACGATCCCAAGCCAAGGGGTAAAACAATACAAGTACTATCATTTATTTCTAAACTATGATTGGTTTTCACCTTTATTAAAATCTTCTGATCATTTATGGTGACAGTAGCACGTGAATTTACATTATTACCACTGGCATTTTGATTGGATTTGATTTTGTATTTTCACATTGTTTCAATGCAACATAGTTTTTGCCCATGCTATATTTGCTACTTTGGGACAAAATGATATAGTCCAGCTCATCTTTTATGCCAATTTTTTTATGTGAGGTCATATTTACATATTTTAATAATCATATATTTTACAATTCGGTCCAAAAATTGGACCATAATGTTTACTGTCACAATTTTAATTTATTTTATAAACACACTAATTCAAAAGAATTAAAAAATAATAATCAAATTAAGAATTTAGAAGGGCCCAACCGGGTTCGAACCGGTGACCTCTTGATCTGCAGTCAAATGCACTACCACTGAGCTATGGACCCAACACTTTTAAAGGACTAATTACCATATATTTATCAGTGAAGGATTTCGGCTCAATAATGTACTATTGAACTACATTTTTTTAGTTTTAAAAAAAACTTATATTTTTTCAGAATCTCATAAGCTACATTTTTGTAGACTTCACTCTTTTGTCCTTATAAAATAAGATGAATCAGAGAGCTAGGGTTATCTCTGTAAATATTTGCATTATGCATTACAAAAACTACTCCAGTCTATATTCACTAAATGTAATCACATTTTACATTTTCTATATCTTATTTATATACTATTTTAAGGAGTGTATTGACGAATTTCTACGGAAAAGAAGATCTAATGTAAATATAGACTAAGAATCAAACATGGACCAAATAAAAACAAAACAGTTCTATTTTATTTTATTTTTTATATTTGTGTAAAACATAAAGACCAAATAATGTGCTTTAAATTAAATCGAAAGAGACTAGTGTATAAAGTTAAGGATCGATATCTTGACCAACAAAAGACGTGGTCAATTTTAGTCACTGTGGAATGGATTAAATGGACTACATCCGATTGATTAGTTAATAAGTTATCCCTTCTTAAAGCCAGAATCTGGTCGGTCTAGGTGCAATATATGTAATTGTTTCTTGCCAACCGTCCATGAACTTGTATGAACTGACCCCAACCATTATAATCACCCATTAGATTTTGTTTATAATCACCCATTAGATTTTGTGACACTTAGTCACTCAAAATGATTAGTTTGTCAAATTTTAATTTCATACAAAAAATATAATTATTATATCTTTTGTGTTTATATATATATTGAGAGGTTCAAATGAGAATTTATATTTAAAATAAGAATGGGGAATCATTTTCAATCTTTAGATCATGAAAATCTACTATATTTGCATATCTTTATTGGATGAGTGCAGCACCATGATTCGAATCCTATAAAGAGCGTAAATTTAATCTAATTTCATTTTTTTCAATGTAATTAATTTCACCGTAGATGTAATAACTTTATACATCCACCGAAGTGTTTTTAGTATTCTTAGTTTTCACGACAAAAATAAATTTTTATATTAACTCATTCCTATATAAATTTGAACTCTGATTTTGCACTCATTCAGTAAGTAGATGCATCCGTCGAAAATCTTCGAGGTAGAGTGAGAATCAATGGTGAATAACGGAAATTTCACTATGAATTTATCGACTATATACGTGCAGTGCAATATATGTAATTTTTTTTTGACAATAATTATTATTTTTTGGTTCTCATAGACACCATATGATTCTAGTTATACATATAATGTGATTCGGTGACGGTAACTGTGTAAGTTTAATTTTTTTTCATTTGTTTGAGTACCAGTTGTTTATTTTCAATTTCACATTTCAACTATTATAATTTTTGTTCTTGGTTTTTTTCTTATTTATTACGCATTTTCCTATAATTTTAATTACATAATGAGTAAATATAATATAAAATAATTACAAATAATATTGGTGTTGGATGATTGGAATGATTATGATAAACCACCATCAACTATAGATATGGTTGGACTGAAAGTAATATTGATAATATAGAAATGATTATCATAAACCACCATCATGGAAGCCCATATCGAGATTTGTGCATTTCTGAGCGCAAGATATATTTTTCACAAAGTAATTAAGCAAGCGAGGGCCCGCTTTTGATGTGCAAATCAAATTATTGTGGGCTAATTTCGGATAAAAGCTAATTCTACGTAGGCCCAACATATACACGAAATACGTCTTTTTATATATTTTCTTGCGGAAGGATCTTTGCGAATCTTGATGGAAAAAAATACCTTGTGCCGGAAAATGTTAATGAAATCATCGTGCAGGCTGCCGGAACTAGTATTGTCATATGCGTGGTTGTGGTTCGTGCGCATCGCTACCTTGGTCGAGTAGCTCATAATTTGGCACAATTTGTTATGCAAAATTTAAATCCGATTTTCTCAACAAAAGATTTTATATCTTTGATTGATTTAATTTGTTATTTTTTTATATATAATAATTGAAGTTTTCTTTCCTTCTCGCAAAGAAAACAAGACAAACTTTTGAGTTTTGAGTTCGTCGTGAACTTGTGACTTTCTTAAATTTTACTTTATAAATTTTAGATGACTCAAATTCAACTGTGGATAGTTATTTAAAATTAATTTACAATATTATGGTAAAGTTCGAGGATGCATTTGAATAAAGGTTAAATGCTTACCTGTGATTTTTTATAAATTTGTTTAACTGTTCAAAATTATACTCTTATTTTAGGTACAAACAAATGCTTCATGTTGTAAGCGTCACATGTATGGGCCGTATGGCCCTCTCATTTACTATTTCCACTCGAAAATAGCTTTGTGACAAAAAAAATTTATATTAATTTAATTTTAAGCATGTTAATTTTAATTTATATCTATTTTGTTTGTAAAAATTTAAGATAATTTAATATAATTGTAATTAATATTATTAAGAAAAATCTGCATATTTGAATATTTTGAGAATTCTATATAATAATTATTGTTATTTTGAAAACTCTACATATTTGAATATTTTGAGAATTCTACTATATTTTTTTATAGTTTTTTAATAACTATATTTTTTAATATGTAGGTTAATTTTTTATTGTCATATGTGATCGTAAATTCAAACTGGGTACTATAGCTAAAACCGACTAATTATTGAATTTATAAATATCAAGAGCAGCCTTGATTTAAATTAAATAAGTAAAATATTATAATCATATATTACATGTCAAATGGTCTCAAACTATATATTTTATTCTGTAGAATACTGTAATAGTTGCTGATTTGTGATAAATTCACATATTTTGGATTATATTAAAGTTTTAGATACTAATTATAAACTTTTGGATAGTAATTTAGATTACAACTTAATCTAGTAAGAATAAAATATTATAGTAGTCAATAATAATATTTAAGATAAAAAATATATATATAATTATTATTTTTCTCAAAACATTCAAATATGTAGAATTTTCTTAATAATTATGATATAATAAATTGTATTAATATTTTTTGCAAATACTAATAGAGAGAAATTAGAAGAAATATGCTTAAAATGAAATTAATGTAAGAAAAATTCTCACAAAATTTATTTTGAAGTGGAATATTAAATGAGGGACATGTATCCCTTAAAAAAATGAGGGACATGTATGTTAGTAATTACAACATTAAAAATTTGTTGGTGCCTAAAAAATATATTAAAAGATTATTTGAACTTTGAAATAAACATTAAGGATGTACATTTTCTTTAAGGACATCCATAACACAATTTCAAATTTTCAGTCAATCTTTTGTGTTCACTTGCCACGTCATCGTCTCAAATCCAACCACAGACACTAATAACCCAACCATAAAATTTTACCTACACTTCTATTTTTTAGTTCATCACTATTTTATTTATCTCTAATTTCATATATTTATTTATTACAATATTTCAAAAATTAAAATAAATTATTAAAAATTTGAAAATTACATAATTAAAATCCCGAAAGTTACATAATTGAAATAAAATAAAATTACATAATTAAAAAAAACAAAATTAAAAATAAAAAACTACATAAGCGACTACATAAATCCCAATTTGCATCCAAGTTGCTCGACTAAGGCTTCGTGTCTTTTTCGTTGGGCCCTGGGCGTCGTCAATGTCTATTTGGAAAACGCTTTGTAGTAGACGTGTACGTAATTGATTCACACAATCGAAACTATTATTTCGGACAAGTCGCGAAACTTCTCATCCATCGTAGTTCCGCTGCTTGCCCTTGTCGGAGCATTTCTTTTCGCCTTCCACTTTGCCGCTTCATGACCCATCAGACGACTCCCACTTGACGCTGGCCCTATGTGCAAACTCCCATCCATCCTGGAATCGAAATCGACGGCATTGGTTTTCCTGCTCGTTGAGTATTGGCAGGAGGCAGCGAGCTTCGTTCTTTTGGGACCAGATGATATGCGGCCGGTGAACTTCGGGTGGCTTTGAACATGTTATCACAACTCTTCATACTTGAATTTCTTTTTTCATCATTGTAAAAGGATCCATCGAGCGGGATTATGAGCCTATTTAGGGCCAATCTATTAGGATTCAGATCACCCTTACTCGAGTTGAGGGCTAATTGCGTGCAAGCTAATCGGACTGGAACTTTATCGAATTATTAATTTAGGGCAGCCCAACGCTGCCGGAAAGAAGAAAAAAAAAGACGCCGCATTGCGGCGGCTGGAGAAGGGTGGCGTTGGAGGGCACGGTGGCCGCGTCGTGGCCGGACATAGTGCAAGGGACGCGGCTGGACGCCCGATTGTGGCGGCGCTGCAGCGGCTAGTAGCCTGTCGGTCCCCAAATATTAAATCATTTTTTTAGATAAAACAACAATATTTGTATATTTAATTAACTTTGGTATGATGTTTCATGGGTGTGAAGTTGAGTGGGGGACGCAGTGGGGTGTCATGGGTTCATTTTTTTTTTCTTTTAACCGTTTTTTTCCTATAAATATCTCATATATTTAATCACATTCATTCATACCTTCACTCACTTCTTTATTCTCACATTTTCATTCAAAATCCAAATTCTGGGAATTTTTCAATGGACCCAAATGCTCTTGTAAGTTTTCAAGCTCTTTGTCGTGAAAGGGATTGAGATCCTAATAATCCATATAGTTGGAATATGGGTTCAAACAAAAGTCTCAAGTATCCACCTCAAGGAGACGATTCGGATTCTTGTTCTGATTTTGAGGCGGAGGACAACATGATTGCTGCGGCGTTGAAGGCCCACAAGAAGAGGTGTGAAAGAAGAGCTATTGTGCCGCCTCGCGCTCCAAGGACGTACATACACCGAGAGCGTGAACTTGCCGCTGAACTCCTCGTCATAGATTATTTTCCGACGAGCCACGATGGGGTCTAACTAGGAGTGAGCAAAATATCCAAAATCCGAATATTCGATCTGAATCAAACCAAAATTTAAAATTTGGTTCAGATTTTTTAGATTTTCGGTTTGGTTCAGATTACATTTTTGGTAAATTTTGAATTTTCGGATCGGATCGGATCTGATCGGATATATTAAAAACCAAATAAATCCAAAATATATTTTAAGACATTCAATTTACACTCTTATTACATAAATATTGAAACATGATATTTTATATACTACCAACCTTATGGTATTAATTTAGAAAAATTATTTTATAATTTCAGATTTTTCAGATTTTTGAATTTCGGATTTTCGGATTTTTTATGCAATTTCGAATTTTCGGTTCGGATCGGATTTGGAAGTTTGCATTTCGGATTTTCGGATTCTGATTTTCGGATAATTCGGTTCGGTTCAGATTTAATTTTTAGAAAATTTCGGATTTCCGGATCGGTTCGGATTAGGCAAAAATCCGAACCAAAATCTGAATGCTCACCCCTGGGTCTAACTGTGTTTCGTCGCAAGTTCTGCATGAGCAGATCTTTGCTCCCACGCATTGCTAACACGTTGGCAAGATGCGACGAGTATTTCTAGCAGTGCACGGACGGTGTTGGACGCGAGAGGCTATCGACGCTGTAGAAGTGCATGTCGGCGATTCGGCAACTGGCATACGGAACCGCATCGGACTTGTTCGATGAGTACCTCCATCTCTCTAAAACATCGGGACGAGATTGCGTCAAATGATTTTATCTCTAGGTCGTTGAGGCATTCTGCGATACTTATTTGAGAAGGCCGACGGTGCAGGACGCCCCAATCACTGATGAATATGCACGAGAGGCGTCACGGCTTTCCCGATTTACTCGGCAGCATCGACTGTATGCATTGGCAGTGGCATGTAGAGGCTGCTACACCAGCGGACATAAGGGCACACATCCTATGATAATCTTAGAAGCAGTTGCTGACCAACGTTTATGGATCTGGTATGCATTCTTTGGCGTGACGGGGTTAACAATGACATTAATGTCTTGAACCACCCACCAATCTTCAAAGACGTATGCGCTGGCAGGGCACCGATGGTCAAATTCATAGCCAATGGGTCGAAGATACAACATGGGATATTACTTGGCTGACAACATATATCCAAAGTGGCCGGTGTTCATGAAAATGATTATGTGTCCGACAGATCCAAAGAGAGCCTTGTATGCTCAAAGGCAGGAGGCAGCACGAAAGGATGTTGAGCGAGCTTTTGGTGTACTCCAACCACGTAAGGCAATAGTGAAAGGACCGACGCATATGTGGTTTCAATCATGTATCGCCGACATCATTTATGCTTGTATTATCATGCATAACATGATAATCGAGTATGAATGTAATGACGCAACTAATTGGGTAGATGACGAAGCCGAATCTAGCTCATGGATGGGCAGCCAGAACCCATATCAAGGTGTACCCCTCAATTTAGAGAATTTCTTATGCGGCGTTCTTCTCTTCGTGAAGAACAAACTTACGGCGGGCTCCAGCAAGATCTTATAGAAGAAATTTGGCCGCGCTTCAATTGATTCGGACTATCCAGTAATTGTACTCTTTATTTAAGTAATTTTTAAGGCTTTCAATTATATCATTTTTTAGTTTCTAATTTATGTGATTTAGGAATTTAAATTATGTAATTTTATGCATTTACTTAAGTAATTTTCTAATTTTGAGTCATTTATATTGGTTTTATTAATCTCTCAATTAAAATAAACATTTGAATTGAAAAATAATAAAAATGATGAAATAAACAAATTGAAGTTTTGGTTGATTTAAAGTTGGATTGTGAGTGTTGTGGTTGATTAGAGACCGCATCGTGAAAAGCTGATATGACAATTAAAAAATGAGTTGTGGCTGATTTTTGGGAATTTGATTGTAGATGCCTTTATAAATCCAACCCTCAAAATTTAAAGGACTGATAGGATATGCAACCCGACCCACTATAAGTTCAGCCCAACAACGACAAGGTCGGCCCATCAGAAGTCCAGCCCAGCCCACAAGCCAACAGCTCGG
>JAYDZE010579942.1:0-11222 GCA_034509125.1 Monilaria moniliformis | reverse complement strand
ATGATGCCAAGGGGGAGGATGTATAGGTATCCTCCTGGTCGTAATGTGCCAGATGTGCCCATTCCTGGTGTTGCTGGTGGAATGCTTTCTGTTCCATACGACATGGGTGGCATGCTTCCTAGTGATGCTGCTGTTCCACAGCCTATGCCAATTACTGCTTTGGCTTCTGCCCTTGCAAATGCAACACCTGAACAACAGAGGACGGTGAGCAGTCTGCCCAAGTGTACAAATTGCATTCGTTTCTTTTCTCATATAGTGTGTTTAATGTGTATACTCTTAACAGATGTTGGGTGAGAACTTGTACCCGCTCGTTGATCAAATTGAGCATGAGCATGCTGCCAAGGTTACAGGCATGCTTCTGGAGATGGACCAGACCGAGGTTCTTCACTTGCTTGAGTCACCTGATGCTTTGAAATCAAAGGTCTCTGAGGCAATGGATGTCCTGAGGAATGTTCAGCAAGCTGGCAGCCCCGCCGACCAACTTGCTTCACTGTCTCTCAACGACAACCTTGTTTCTTGAAAATGATGTGGACATGGCGCCTGCCTATCTGAATCAACTTTTTGGTAGTGAGGGTTTTAAATTTGGAGACTATCTAGGATTTTGCATTTGAGATACTTGCTGTTTGGTTTCTGGTTCTCGATTAACTTAAAATCGTCAGATTCTGGAATTTAAGGGTTTAGGGTTATCTCTTGGCAGTTGAATTTGAATATGATTGCTATTCTCTGGTACTTCCCTACACTTCGGATAAGGAATTGCTATTATTATTGGCTTCTTATTTTTTTATTGATATCAAATTATTTGGATTTGTGATGTGCGCATTTATTAGCATGTCACTTTTCTAGTGACATCAATTTATATTATTGAGGTGGATATCGCATGATTTATAATTCTAAAATTAAAATTAATCTTCCCCGAATTAAAATAATAATAATAATAATAATAATAATAATAATAATAATAGTAATAGTAAGATAAATAAAATAAAGTGATTCGTAGTTCTAAAAGTTAAACAAGAACTTGCTTAACACGTTATTAATTGAGGACATATAATAATAATAATAATAATAATAATAACAATAGTAATAATAACAACAACAATAATAATAATAATAATAATAATAATAAAAGAATAATAATAATAATAATAATAATAATAATAATAATAATAATAATAATAATAATAATAATAATAATAATAATAATAATGTGTAAGACTAATAATTATATCTTGCATTTTAGTAAAATAATGAAAATAATGTTTACATATGATTTTTATTGTTTTCAGAATTTTTATTATCATTTGAATTTAACCAGATACTAAAAGTTAAAATAATAGAATTAAATTACTTTTCTAGAATCCGCGCCAAACAAAGGAGCCTTAAGCTCGAGTGAAGTGCTCCAGCATCCCAGGAGCCACCCAAGCCCATCTACAACAGCATCTTCCACAAGAGTAAGCCATCTCAGTAACAGTAAACTGGAATAGCCTCGAGGGGAATTGCCTTATGCAATGCCAATCCGAACTCCTCCGTCGTGTCAAGTACTCTTTCCACTTTCCACTCAAAATTATGAAGCAAAGAGCCCAGCATAAGATGCAACATTCTATCAGCCAACGCCAAACCCGGGCACATTCTTCTTCCCCACCCAAATGGAATAAGCCCGAAATCGTGGCCTTTGAACTCTATTTCGCTGTCTAAGTATCACTCGGGCTGAACTGAACTAGGGTTGGGCCAAACGCACCTATAGCCCAAACGTTGACGAATATTTCATATTTGAGTGTTTTGAGGGATATTGTAACCGGCGATCTCAACTTCACGATCCGCCCATCGAGGAATCAAAGCGGACCGGGTGGGTGGAGCCGTAAGGTCTCTTTGATCAGTGCTTGCAAGTATGGGAGTCTTGATATGTCTGATTCTTCAACTTGCTTCTTTTCTCCTATCACACTTCTCAGCTCATTCTTGGTGCATTACTCATCTTCACAGGATTAGCTAGTAGTTCTGTCATTGCCGATTCCACTGTGCTTTGAGTTGAATCTGTTCCTCCAAAAAATAAGTCCTATAATATATACATTTATATCAAGTTGAGTAATTAAGAGTAGAGGTGATTGCCATTTGAGTTAAGGCTGCCTCAATTTGCGATTTCGATCTGATTTTAAAACGTAGCCATCAATCTCAAGCTTGAGGAACCTAGGTAATAGTATCCCGTACAACTGAAAAAAGGGATGAGAGAATAGGGACTAATCTACTAGACGCGGGTCAACTAGCAGAGCAAACAAGTATCCAATCTTTCAATTTTTACAATTAAAACACCC
The DNA here is from genome assembly GCA_034509125.1 of Monilaria moniliformis. NCBI lineage: Eukaryota > Viridiplantae > Streptophyta > Magnoliopsida > Caryophyllales > Aizoaceae > Monilaria > Monilaria moniliformis. The sequence goes on along the minus strand of JAYDZE010579942.1, from coordinate 8,913 downwards.
CAAATTTTTTGACTAGCGAAACTTCATTTCAAATCTTGATACGAGAAATCAAAACTTCGGTTCAACTGGCCTGATGATATTGTTTGGGGAAATTAACAAAAACGAACAAAACAGGATCTTTGAAAGTCGTGTTAACACTTTAAGATCAAATCAATTCGTCGGTTCCACAGAATTATTTGATGGGATAAAATTCAGAGTTCTTGGAAGATAAGTATGTTATTCTGTTTTGAGAGAAAAAGAACAAGTAACTGAAAATGAGACCAAAAAATAGAATAAATCAGTCCAAACTACTCATGCACCCGGCCGGGTGACACTCCCCCGGAAACACACCCGGCCGGGTGTGTCCCACTGGATCCAAACTGCCCATGCACCCGGCCGGGTGACACTCTGCCGGAAACACACCCGGCCGGGTGTGTCCCACTGGATCCAAACTGAGTGGAGACATGCCACCTTCTCACCCAGCTGGGTGAGTCCCACTAACTCCTAAATTCGCCCGAAATCAATTAATTCTCAGCTCGACCCCAGCCAGGGGCTCTGCCCCTTGGACCCCGCTACCGGGGGCGTTGCCCCCGGACCCCCGTCCCTTAGGGGCTTCGCCCCTAAGATCATAATAAATTCACATAAGCGTGCACTCCGCACCTCCAAACTTATATGATGTATTATGGCGACATTGGTCAATTAAGTTAATTCAATTACACTAAAATATCCAACATATATAAACATTTTGAAATATGTGTCAACGTCTAATATACTTGCTTATAACGATGAATTTTGGCACTCAATCGAATGCTCCACATTTATGCTTCCTTCAATCAATGACATGTATGGCATCTCACATTTGTGTGAAGAACACGGAAATCCACTGGTGCCATAAACTTTCCTTTGGCCACAGACGCCGCAGCGCAACTTATGGTTAGTTGATGCGCGACAGGGTGGTGGTGTAGTGGTCGCAGTAGAAGCTACTAGGATGGTCGGCGCTAGCATCGAACGTTAGCGGCAGCGGGTGCTTATCCCATCTATGATTACTCACTTGTGCCAACAATATGTTACGATTTCTTTGATGGGGTTTTATTATAATTCCATTGAAGTAATCCCCTACCCGAGATCTATCTAGGAATAATATGGGGAAACTTGCAAATAATTCTTATGCTAATTCCTACAATACTAGAACGCATAAAAGCACATAGGAAATTAATAGGAATTAAAACATATGATCATGCTTTCTATAGGTTTATGAATACTTACTTTAAAGTTTCCAAAGACTGACGTTGGCCTGCTCCTTCTTCACGAGACGAATTCCAACCTTGAGTCTTCTAGTTTGTTCTCAACTCCTAGGTGTATTTTTTGTGTGGACAAAATTTGAGACACCTAATAGAACTAGAGAATGAAGATAAAAATCACACCTTAGAGAGAGGAAATGGGCACTGATTTCTAGGGTATTAGGGATGTGTGTTTGTTTTCTCTTCTCTTCTATTTATAAGAGCATGCATGGGCCAAACTAGAGATCCAAGGAGAATTGGACTGGGCCTCACCCATTGGACTTCTCTTAATTAAATTAAGCCCATATATAATTAAAGTCTAATTGGAATATTAATTTATACCACTATAAAAATAATATTGCCTTACCCGTCCAATTCCAAATTACGATAGGTCTGACACTGCAGTCTTTTACCCGTCCAATTCCAAACATTAGGTCTGACACTGCAGTCTTTCGCGATAGGTGGTCTAAGTCTATCTAGGCTGTGAAATTGATTTTTTTTTTCAAGAAAGCCGGTTGATGTAACCTTAAGTGATCGTGGCCACTACTCAGCCTATAATGCAAAAGACCTAGACCTTATTTGCTTAATCAAACGATTTATAAAATCAAATGAAAAACAAATACATGTGACAAAATAATATTCTTCTCATTGATGGGAAATAAGGTTTACAAAATACAAAGCAGCTCGAAGCTTGCTTTTCAGTATATACCCTAACAGATATAGTGTCTACCTAATGCGATATATGGAGACTTATATGGGGAATGGGTTGAAGGATTGGAACAGTGGCCTTTCGGCTAAAGGTTAAGGTCAAGATACTGTAGTTCCTTGTTGGCCTCGAAGATGAACCACCTTTAATTCTAAAACAAAGTGGACTCCGAATGACAACTTGAAAGTGAATCCAAGAACAAAAAAGTAGACATTGAGAAGATGATAACTGATTTCAAGAAGAAGGATGGTGTTAGTAAATGACTTATAATCTTTTGGATTTATGCACTTGGGTTGTAGAATTTTAACAAAAAGTTATTTAGCTCTTTGGTTCGATGAAAAAATTCAGACAATTTAAATTTGTTGTATTGTCGATGTTGTTGATGTTTAATGCTTTATTATTATTAATACGTATTTTTCTCATTTCGGTATTTGCTCGTCTCTTGTAAATACTAATTCCAAATAAATGTTGAACAATCATTGACAATATCTAATCAGATAGTTCTACTATTGATGTTTAATGATATGAACTGATATATGTGATAATTCGAATAAGTGAGAAAAATCATTCGCAATACCTAATGAGATAGTTATACTAATATAATGAAATACTGCATTATGTATAACGAATACCCAAAGTTGAAAAACTTTTACATGAAATCAGAACAAAAGGAAAGAATTCTATGGTTGGCTCTGTGATTTCTGCCTATTTTTCTCATTTACTTTGTCCCAGTTCCTTGTATCGTGATGACCCAACTCACCACATTTTGCACATCTCGGAGCATGTTTGTTTAGATCTCTCAAAGTCTTTTATTTTCTTGGTACCAATTCAGTTCTAGATCCCTAACTCTTAACTATATTAGGAGGTTGTACATCAATCACACTCAGTTTCGTTGTCCCGTAAAACTCCTTGATCATCTTTTTTTTTATTTGTTGACAGTACATACCCTTGACCAAAACTTTGTAGCCCTACATCATTTATAGCTATTGTTAGTTGAAAAATATGAACTTTGTTCCTCTCATTTCTCTGAACTAGTCCAAAGAATGACATACAATTTGTTCATAGCCTTACTGTTCTCGTCCACAGTTGAATGATCTTCCGATGCAACACTCAAATTGCTATGCAAATATTTGACTAAAGCTGACTTCAACCATCTTCCACCATAATACTTCTCTGGTATAAGCTTCACATCTTTGTTTTTGTAAATAAAGATGATGTGGCTGCACAATATGCCACTTCTCACAAACAATTTGCAACCACACGAAAACAAATCTTTCACAACATCATAACTAACAATCCATGTATCCCAACTACTATCTATAACTTTATACGTCTCCAAATTAGACTCATTCGACATCTCCACCACACGACATTTATAACATGCCTCCACAATTTCTGCCTGAACGAATTTAAACATGTTGTCTGTGTATATGGTAGCAACATGTTTCTCAATAAACAACTCTGTTGCCAAAATTGGAACAATATTAGAATCCATATAATCTAATTTTGTAGTTTCGTGTCATTAAGAATCCAAAGCATGATTAAAGTTCATTATAAATTCCACGAGATTAAAACGAGGGTTCATGTATCTCTTGAAGAAACCGTTCTCAGTCTCAGACACAAATGTTATCCTTAGAACTGATCCCATAGGAAAATCCCTGAAGAATGTAGGAACCCAATATTCTCTAAATTCGAATATGTTTTTGGCTCAATCTTCATTCGACAATCCATAACGTTCCATGATCCCATTTCAAGTATCTACAAAAATGCTAGTCTCAATCGATTCAGACCACACACACTCATTCAACTCCTTTTTGAAATCTTCATTTGAAAGCAACTCCTTAGATATTTTTTCAGAAACCTTCAATATGATGTGCCACATGCACCACCTATGTCTAGTGCCAACGAGCATGGATTCAATTGTAGATTTCATGCCCATATACTGATAAATTATTATCAAATTTGGTGAAGCACCCATACATTCCACAAATTGTTTGAATAACTATGAAAATGAATCTGCATCTTTACCAGATAGCAAGCCAGCTACAAAAGTTAATGGCTTACCATGATTGCCTTTTCCAGTGAAGAGGGCAAAAATCATACACCCGAACCAAAAAAAATAAAATGCAACAAAAAAATTCATAAACTTGCAATGATCATAGATATAATCATTGTAAGGGAAAATTGCATTATTCATATTATAAGTATGCATTATTATAATAATGCTTGCATTTAATAGAAAAAATAAAGCAAAACAAGCCATCTTTTGGTGCATTATATATTCTACGATGAATCATTATTATATTATTCTAATGCAACAACACAATTACTTACCTGTTAATAGAATATTTTGTGTCAAATACAACAACATCACCAAAAATGTGAAAATTTCTCTTTGATAGAATGTTGCACCAAAATAAACATTTCAACTTATGATCATGATCTAACTCGTAAGCATATGTGAAACCACCACATGTTTCCTTCTTCCTACTCATTTCATTCAACAACATTTGCGCATCTTATCCTTCGACATACGTTTTCATGTCACGAATATAATTTCTTACTTCCATGACTATACACCCCACACCATCATACCCACCCACCCATTAACTCTTTCAATAGTTTAAATGTCAATGTTGGGCCAATAATAGCCTTTGCACAGTCGATAATAAATTTCTGATGTGCCGCATCAAGAATACGGCGCAATTTCATAAAACGCTTATGATGTGCCTTGATCATTGGATGATTGTGTTCCTCAACAAAATTGCTAATAACATAATCGTTGTTTCCATCCTCGCAAACATACTTAAATGATATTTTGGCTTTACATTTGCATCTCTTTGATAAGCGTATGCGCTTGTTAACAAACCCTTCATGTACATTCATTGTATCTAGATTATCAATTCTTTTTTTGCCTTCCCTATTACAAACAACATAATATCATGTTATAACATCACCAAACAATTTGTAACCATATATGTGAGTGTCGAAACCCACAGCACGAGCATAACTATAATAAAAAACCCTAGCATCATCTAATGTCTTAAAAGTTTTACCAATAGCGGGCTTTAGATCTTCTTTGCATTGAGGGATGTATACAACTATAAAATATGATAATCATTTACAATTATAAATTAATTGAATGAAAAAAAAATAAAGTTCAATATGTTGGGGTTTGAATATTCCTATAAAGGAATCCTCTAACCATGATCTTTCTAGGATAATATAAGAAAAATATAACTAATTTCAAATATTCCTACTTAACTAGAATGTGAATTAAAACATACAAAAATAGATAATTAAATCATAAGGCATATTTTCTATTTGGTTCATATTACTTACTTGTCTTGATCTCCAAAGATCCGAAGATGGCTTGCTCATTCTTCAAGTGTAGATATTTTAATTCTTTAACCTCAGATCTTCTAATATGTTCCCAAATTTCAGGATCGAATATTGATGTGCAATACTATCAAACCTATAAGACTAGAGAAAGGAGGAGAAAACACAAAGATGGAGGCTAGGGTTTGAAAAATTTGAACCCTAACAGTGAATGATTTATGTGTATGTGTGTAATGTTCTAATTTTTCTTCTCGTTCTCTCATATTTATAGAAATATGTATGGACCAGATTAGGGATCCAAAGAAATTTAGACTGAGACTCCCTATTGAGCTTTCACTAATTAAATTGAGCTCCAATTTAATATAAGTCCAATAGAATATTAATTTGCACCACTATAGAAATTAATATTGGCTTACCCGTCCAAATCCGAATTGCAGAGAATCTGAGCTTTATTTTTAATTGATTATTTCCTGTGTTTAAGATTTTAATATCCATTAATTAATTTAAGCCTACTGTTGGCTCTAATTAATTAATATTTTTTTTATTAATAGTGGTCTAGTTCAAAATTTATTATTTATTTTATTTTGGAATAAATTCCAAGTCGGGCGGGCTTCTGCGTAATAAAACCTTTATTGAACTCCTCTTGGTAATATTATCAACCTGGACTCTCCCGAGACACGATTCAGTGCAATAACAATCCAAGCACCACTATATATTAATTACTACTTCCCAAGATATCAGGATTCTTAGGCTACAAAAATTCTGCACCTTTTGATAAATCAAAGCAGTGCATAATCAATATCGTATGCTCAATGTTATAACAAAGGTTAAGAAATAAATAACCACTGAGACCTCGTCTTTCAGTAATCAGCAAGAAAGACTTATCTCATCGTGAATCCATTCAGTGCTATACCACACCAGTGTCATTTGAACCAAGGTTAGTGAACTTTTGGACTGACACTACAATCTTTCACGATAGATTGTCTAAGTCTATATAGGTTGTGAAACTTTAGCTTTTCTTCGCAAGAAATTGACAGAGAGACCTTCAGTGATAACCTGATCACCCACTCAGTCTATAGTGCAGAAGACTTAGACATGTTTGCTTAATCATAACACTTTGTAAGACAACATATATGAAAATGCAAACTAATGTGACAAAATAATAATCTTATCATATGTTGGGAATTAAGGTTTAAAAATACATAGCAGCTCCAAGCTTGCTTTTCAGTAGATGTCCTAACATAATAAATAATAAATAATGATATATATTCACGTCAACACTGATTTGCTATATAAAAGGTAATGATTTGTTTATGAATAAAGAATCAACCTTAAACCCTAAAATAAAATATTACACTAAATCTATGATAATGATTGACATATGAACTAATAATGGTAAATTATCTATATCATGATGATCTCATGACGTGGGTTATAAACAATACTGATATGTTTAAAATATAACAATAATGATACGCTTAAGATATAATGATGATTAATGTAATTATGAAAAATGATATGCATTACCATTAATAAAAAAATAATAACACATATATTAATCTAAGATGATATATAATGATCAACGAATACGTAGAAAAATAATATTCATTATCAATAATAAATAAGAATAGCACCTTATACTGTTAACCTTGCGAAAAATGAATGGGAAATATTAGTACATAAAAACTATGAAATACATGATACTTTGCGATTCATTCACAACGTCCATTATGTAAGAAAGTCGGGAAACACTTTGCGATTCATTCACAACGTCCATTATGTAAGAAAGTCGGGAAACGATATTTAAAAGATTGAATTCAACAATTTTTTGACGTTTTCAGCATGTGATAAGTTGGATGAATGATATATAGTTATTGTATTGCAAAAGATATGAAAGATACCACATAAAAAGTAGTTATATTCCATAATATGTGTTAGATATGGTAAGATCAGTTATGGCATCTTTACAATCCATGAAATCCGCTCACTATAACTGATTATTTATAATTACATAATTGACCTTCTTTGTATATAGAGGGAAAATAATGTTGCCACATATATCAATAAAAACTATTAGATGTTAGCTTTCAAAAAAAAAACTATTAGATGTTAGATAGTCAAAATTTGATCATAGTTTTGCATAAAAATTAAAATTTAATTACAATTCCATATATATTTATCGAATAGATGGGACAACTGCTACTTAACTTAGGTTTTTATATCCTCAAAGTGACGTGTTAATAATTTAGGTTGATTAGGATTTGATTGCTTAAATTTAGACCCACAACTACCGAATTTATTGGGGAAACACAAAACTTTTGATTGTTTGAATTTATCCAGCAAATATGCCGAAAATATTGGGATAAAAAAAACTAACAAATTATGCCGGGAAACATTATTACCGATAAATTGCGTTTTTATATTTAATAGACGCTCATACCAAGGACTTTTTTATAAATAACAAACATGTTGATATTGACAAATATAGAATTTTCTATATTTTAAAGGTTTATTTTCTTCAAATTTACTTGGAAAGTAGTGTTTCACACGAATTTATCACTACAAAAAAAAAAGTCGAGTACAGAGCACTATAATGCTTGCTACAATGTCCAAAGTTCTCGGTAACAAGAAATTACAGAGCACCTTACGAGCACCGCCAGTGCTTGGTGTAAGGCTCGTCGCTAAATTACTGACTACATACCGAGCATCAAGCCATTCAACTACCGAGCACTCGGCAATATTGGGTCAACGATTTGTGGTTGGTTTCCGAGCACGCCGGTGCTCGGTAGTGGAGCAGGAGTGTAACAAATATACAGACTACATATGTGCTTGGTAAAGCGACCCGACCGAGTTTGTTGAAGTGCAATGTTGCACCTGGCCGGGTCCAACCCCCTGAAATCCGTCAAGGTCACCCGCCCGGGTGGGCATTATTGCACTTATCCACACGGGCGGATCCATGTTCCTAGAATCCATCCCATATTTTACACGTTACCCGGCTGGACACAATGTTGCACCACGAGGAACCTAACCGGGTTTTTATACTTACCGAGCACTTGATGCTCAGTAGTTGTCGATATTTGGCATATGTCAAAATCTTTCTGTGCTCGGTAACTTTTACTAATTTTTTTTAATTTATAAATGTATAAAATTAAAATTAAGAATTCAATACACATTAAAATAAAATTTGATAATATTTAAAATTATTTAAAATAACTTTTTTTTACAATCTGCTCAGCCATCTTCAATGCTCTCTCATCGGCCGCTGCAACGCGTATCTCCAATTCTTCCATTCTCTTCTTGAGAGACTCATTCTCGGAATCAAACTGGGCGCGGACTGTGACATCCCAAACCCTGAGCATACATCATTTCCCATATTTACATATTTTACTATCATTTGCATTATAAATATTTTAAGTGGATATCATAAAAGACAACATAGATAAATGTACTTGTAAAACTAAATATGTATATCTATATATACATTGACTTATTATAATACATATGTACTTAGCTAAATATACTTACTACATATACATATCATATATATATATATATATATATATATATATATATATATAGTAGTAATCAAATGAAAACTCGAATCTTTCA
>JAYDZE010579931.1:0-11223 GCA_034509125.1 Monilaria moniliformis | reverse complement strand
GTTGTGGCATGATAAGTATACGTTGGGTCCATTGCGATATGTAAAAGTTGTATAATATTGTTTAATGTATTTTATGTCCATGTATTTCAGTAAAATAAAAAGAAAAATTTGGTCTGAGTGTCCGCGATACCAACCATGACATCACTTATTCGGAGGGGAAACCTACTGAGTAAGGGGTGTTACAACCTAGACATAATCGGGGTGTCCCACCAAGAAGATATACGCCATAAAAGACAGGAAAGAATTCTAGATACTTAGTGGCTAACATTGCAGGGGGGGGCCTCTCCAAAATGGCGAAGGCTTTCGAGATAGCCTTGTATAAAGAAGAGGATATCCCACAGACAGTACAAGAAGCCTTTGAATCCAAGCATTGGAAGGACGCAATGAACAAAGAATTAGATGCATTGGCAATGAACAATACCTGGGAAAAACATCAACTGCCAGAAGAGAAGCGGTCGGTTGGGTGTCGATGAGTTTTTACCATAAAAAGAAAACCAGATGGATCAATTGAAATGTACAAGGCACAGTTAGTTGCAAAGGGATATACTGAGGTGTATGGAGTGGACTATGCGGAGACGTTTTTCCCTGTGGCCAAAATGAACACCATTCGAGTTCTTCTACCCATTGCTGCAAACCAAGATTGACCTCTTCATCAGTTTGATGTCACTAATGCATTTTTACATGGTGAGCTGAATAAAGAAGTATACATGGATACCCCACCCGACTTCAAATCTGAGTTTGGAAAAGAAGAGGTGTGTAAACTGAAGAAGACCTTGTATGGCATGAAGCAGTTTCAAAGGGCCTGGTTCGGGAGATTTACTGTGGCAATGACTAAATATGGCTTTAAACAAAGCAACTCGAATCATACCCTGTTCTTGAAGAAAAGAGGTAATTTGATCACTTGCCTGATTATTTATGTGGATGACATGATAATTACAGGAAACGATATAGAAGAAATCGAACAGCTAAAAAGGAGATTATTCACTAAATTCAAGATGAAGGATTTGGGAAACTGTCAAGTACTTCTTAGGCATTGAAGTACTCAGATCCCCCAAAGGAATCTTCATTTGTCAGAAGAAGTACATCTTGGATCTACTTGCAGAAACTGGGATGTTAGACTGCAAACCATTCGATACACCTATTGCCGTAAACCATGGATTACAAATTACTGAAGGAGCTGAACTGACTGACCGAGGGCAATACCAACATCTAGTAGGGAAACTTATCTACTTGTCCCATACTAGACCGGATATAGCTTATGCAGTGGGAATGGTAAGTCAATTCATGCATCGTCCACAGACTGATCATATAGAGACTGCATTACGGATTGTCAGGTACCTGAAGGAAACCTTTGGACATGGCTTGTTGTTTGAAAAGCATGGTCATCGAGAGATCCATGGCTATACGGATGCCGATTGAGCTGGCAACCCAATAGACAGAAGGTCCAATGCAGGATATTTTACCTTTGTCGGGGGGAATCTCGTGGCTTGGAGAAGCAAGAAGCAGAATGTGGTGGCCCTCTCTAGTGCAGAGGCAAAATTTAGAGGAATTAAAAGTGGTCTAACTGAAGTGTTGTGGCTCCAGAAATTACTTAGTGAGATTGGCTTTCCACCAACTCAAACAAGTCAGATGTATTGTGATAACAAAGCTGCTATCAGTATATCCGAGAATCCAGTTCAACATGATCATACCAAACATGTTGAGGTGGATAGACACTTTATCAAAGAGAAAATAGAATCTGGCATTGTGGAATTCCCATATATTCGATCCGAAGATCAATTGGCCGATATCCTAACAAAGACAATCAACTCCAGAAAGTTTGCAGAAGTTCTCGGCAATTTAAGCATCGGAAATCTCGTTACTTAGCTTGAGAGGGAGTGTTGGAAAGAAAATCAGGATTAAAAAAACAGGAAACTTACCAAGAATACCTCAATGAAACCATTGTACTAGAATAGATTATATTTTACCTTGTTTAACATTAGAATAGTCTATAAGAGAACAATGTAATGATTAAACAGATTATCGAAAAAAAAACCCATTAAGTTATTTATTTTAACAGAATCAAATCAAGCAACATACCTTAAACCTTCCATCTCTCATCCGTAGAGTCTTCAGGTGCAGGCTCAGGTTTCTTAAGTAATTGGTCTTGAAGTGTACTAATACCATTGATAACTTGTTTGAAATGTCTACCAATTGTCTCACTAGAGTGTCCAAAATTAATTTTAATAGTTGTTTGTTTTTGGTGGTGAGCTAAAATATGTAAAGTTATAGTCATTTATGCATCCACTAATTTATTCATATTCGATGATACTATACTAGTAGCCTCTAGCTATTCATCCTAGTGATGTTTATGCATACATTCTCACTCACATAAATTATTTTATGAATATATTTTCTTCTCTCAAATAAATTATATTCATACATTTGTCATAATAGCAATGTGCCAAAACCAATTCACCAATTGCATTACATTTAGCCAAACTGAATACCCTCTTTATTCTCAGAACCCTAGATTCGAACCGCCGCCCTCCTTTTTGTGCAGATGCTCGTCTTATTTCGCCCGCGTCTCCGCGCCGCTCTTCCCCCGCTCATCTCCTTTCTCCGACGTCTCTCACGCTGCTGCCAACCAGAATTTGCGCGGGCCTCATTCAATATCCAAACCTATTATTGGTCGTCTTCGCCGTCTCCGTTCTCTTCTATGACCTACTATGGGCGGCGGATTAGGGTTAGGTTTGGGGGCGGGATTGTTGGTGGGAGAGATGACCCCAGATATTAAGTTAAGCAGTTATGTTAGGTAGGAATCAAGCAGTGGCGGATCGAAATTTAAAAATGGAGGGGGCGTAATCCAAGAGCTACTGTTGAAAAGTCTCATATAGTGACTTCAAAACATATATTTGCACGACGTTTTCTTCAGTCCCCGAGTCGCAACAATTATGGATCCTAAAAATTACGATTTCTTCAAGCTTTATTTTTTCTAGAGAAACAAAAATTTCAAGCTCCGAGCCACCACAAAGGCAAATCCGATCATCGGGTGAGGGGCGACCATGTCGGTTTTTCGTTGATGCTAACGAAAAGTTAGCCGTCGGGGGAGGGGGGGTCGGCCACCCCCTTGGATCCGCCACTGGAATCAAGTAGCAGAGATTTGTAGTGTTTTCTGGTGCAACCTTTTTGCCTCTACATTGTAACGAGCAAAAAGTGAGATTGACTTGTACGGAGATGTGCCATGTTCTTATTGTTGTAAGCTGAATTTTTTTTGTTGTATGTTTCAACCTTAAACATCTATCAAGAATTTAGACATTATTGTCACCCTGATTTGCAACTTAATTTAGCACTTTTAAGTTTTATACATGCATTGATTTTTAGCTTAATTGAATCGTGTGTTACGAATGGCATAAATAAAGTCCATTTCCACCATACATTGTGGCGGAAATGGTATAAATATGCTTTATTTGTACTACTACGTGCATCATGTGCTTTCTTTGGTTTATCGTGGGCATAGATATTGATTAGAGGATCAACTTTAGTACGCGTGGTTCAAATTTTTCATATTCGAACCATGCGTACCAAGGAGGGGGCACACAATGCTATGGCCCGATGCGATCTACTTTGATATGCGTGGTTCTCGCAACGCCAAGGCCCGAAGCAATCTACTTTGGTACGTGTGTTTCGATTTTTTTCATACAATCGTACCACACATACCAAAGTAGCGCATGACCTTAGCATTGCACGCCCGACCTTGGTACGCATAGTTAGAATCTGTCATATTCGTACCATGTGTACCAAAATCGAGCACCTTAGACCTTGGCATTGCGAGCTTGACTTTGGTATACGTAGTTCAAGCGCGCAATGTCAAGGGCCAATGCGCTCTATTTTGGTAAGTGTGGTACGAATATGGAAGATTTGAACCATGCGTATCAAGGCTTGGCGCAACATGCCTTGGTACGAAGGCATGACGCACCAAGCTTTAGTACAAAGACATGCTGCACAAAGCCTTGGTACGAAGTTTACCATATATTTAATCAGAATGATCGATCTGTATCATTCTAGATCTGGAATATACAAATGCTTAAAGTGATTTTTCCATGGAGAAAATGACCAGAAGTATCGTGACTAGAAATGAAAAGCCTCCACTGCGAGCTCAAAATCTACCGTCACTGCCGGAATCTCAGTGGCTGCCGTGTATACAGAATAACAGAGGAAAAGTAGAGAATACGCCACCATAGTCTAAAAACCCATTGTCGCTCGAAAAAATACAGTGTCGACGCCGCCAATTGCGCATGAGGAGAATTTCGAGAGAGAGAGAGAGAGCAACAATATTTGTGTATATCGAAGAGGGAAGAGTAATATACAGAGAAATTGGTGAAAGAGATAAGAGTGGATGAGTTAAATGAAGGGCATTCATGTCTCTTCAAGTTATAATTGACTATATTTTATCGAAATAAGAGCATTAGCAATGGCAGCTCACACAGCTCTTTGGCCAATTTTGCCCCACACACCCGTGAGTTGCACTCGCGTCTCTCGGTTAATCAGAGCGCGAGTGCAACGGACGTGCTAGCTGTGCAGTTTTAGCTGATATGGCCGAATTTTCTAAAAAACACCCTACAAAAATATTTAAATAAACATACTTTAACTTTTTGTATTTAATAAACTATCCAAGGACTAGTATTTTAAATAAGAGTGAACTAAAAAAATAGTCACTGAACTTTATTAACAAGAATTGTTCCTGGACAGGGAGGGATAATCTCATTTAAAGTCCTTTTAGACTATTTTCAGAACTTTTTTGTCCTTTTTGTATTGTCTTAGATTATTTCAATTAAACAATCTCTTTCTTTCTCCTCTACACCTCACTTATGATCTCTATGCTCTGCACTCTCTTTTATGCTCTCCAACAATAGGACATCCAAAATTCAAAGAAAATTCTTTCGAAATCCCCACTATTTTTTAGTAATTACAAATAAACCAAACCATGAATTAAAAAGTGGAAGAATTTAAACAATGTTTAAACTCAAACACAACTTACGCTTTGGTGACGAAAATTGAAATGTAGTTTGGTTTTGATAATCCAATAAAATTTTTTGCAATTAAATGGTTACTGCAATTAAAGCTTACACAATTCAAGTATTAAAAAAATGGTTATGCAAAAATTTTAGTTTATTGCCACATTATATTAAAGATTCAGGATTTCCCTTTTTTTGGATGGCGATGATTTAGCGGTGGATAGAGATAGTCCATCACTCGTTTGTAAGATCAAATGATAAAGGTTCTTGAAACACACGATTTTGCTGAAAGTTCTTTGCTTTTGTTTGATTTTGGTTCAATTGATTTTTTTATGCAGATCAGGCATCGATTTTCTGAGTTTTTTGTTTTGGGAAATAAGTTGTGAATTTGGTGCTAGAATTGAAGTGAAGTCTCGTTCATGATTCATCATGCTGCTGTCATGATGCTTGAATGTGGTTTTTGAAGTGGAGAATAAGTGGATTTTGTGAGAGATAAGGGCTTTGGATAAGTTTTCATTCTCTTTTTGAGTAAGATACAGTGATTTGGATATGTTCCACACCCAAGCAGCTCTGAAACACACCTGCAATCTCCTCACCCTCTTGTGTTCGGAGCCAACAGAGAATACGCAAAATCAAGATGTTTCGAAGGAGAAGAGGAGGTTTAAGTCGAATATGATGTTTTTTGCTGAAGTTTGTATCTGTTCGATGTAAGCAAAGCTACTGAATTTCAAGTTGGAATACTCCTGTAGCCATATATTTATGCAAAGACTAGTATTGCGTAATGTTAATTGCAGAGAAGAGAGATCATAAATATGGTGTAGAGGAGAGAAAAAGAAATCATTTGACTAAAATATCATTTTAGGCAAAAAAAATATATGGAAAAATGGCGAAAATTGGTAAAAAAGTTTAAAAAAGTGCAAAAGAACCTTAAATGAGATTACCATATTGTCTAAGGACTATTCTTGCTAATAAATTTCACGAGGAACCGCAAATTTATATTCTTGCTAATAAATTTCATCACTTCATCTCATTTACACACCATAAATTCACTCTTTCTCCAACTTTTCTCCAAAATTCAATCAATTTCTCATTCAAATTTCTCTCTAGAATATGGATCCTCACGGCGCCGACAATATCCCCGACGATCCATATTCGTCCGACAACCTTCTCCATCTTGCTCACAATACGGGGGTGCTTGTCTTTCGCACTTTGGAGAAAATGGAGGAGGCCAATCAACCCCGACGAGGACGTACATGCACCGGGAACAAGAAGACTCCGACACACGCCTTGTCGTGAATTATTTCTCAGAGAATTCGCGACGGGCACTGTGTATATTTCATCGACAATACCGTATGCGCATAAATTTATTCATGCGCATAATAAATACGTTGCCAGTGCATGAAGAGTTCTTCCAACAACGGTCGGACAACACCGGGCGTCAATGGCTATTGTTGACACTTCAGAAATGCACATCGGTCATCCTATTACTCACTACTGGTGGATGTGTCAATCAATTCGATGAGTACCTATATGTCGCCTACTCGACAGGCCGAAAATGTTTGGTCCGATTCTGCCAAGTGGTTCAGAGTGCATTTAGTGCAGAATATCTGAGGTCGTCGACAACTCAAGACTACCAATAATTGCTCCATATGCACGAGGCACGACAAGACTTCCCCGGCATGCTTAGTAGCATTGACTGCATGCATTGACAATGGAAACATTGACATGTGGCATGGAGGGGCCCCTACACAAGCGGCCACAAAGGTACTCATCCCACAATCGTGCTCGAAGCAGTGGCCGACCAATGACTATGGATTTGACATGTAATTTTTGGTGTTACTGGCTCCAACAATGACATCAACGTCCCGAACCACTCCAACGTCTTCAGCGATGTATTGAATGGTAGGACACTTGGAGATACAAATTCACCGCCAAATTCAGGAAGCATATTGTTGATATGTTTCCACGCTGGAGAGTCTGTAGGATGCATCATAACTACATCATCTATTGATGAAGCATGCAAACACATTTCTTGTGTTGTGGCTTTTGATGCATACAACCTCTATAATCGAGGAAAGTAGTAAATTTTTTCCATTGCCACTTGCTTGTTCTTGCGCATTACAGAACTGAGATTCTGGCCTTGAACACGCGATTCCCCACAATATTTACATCTATTCAGTTCATTATCACGTCTACAGAAAATCAACAATTATTTGGACAACAATCAATCTTTTCAATAGGTAATCCCATGCAACACAATAATTTTTTTCGTAATATAAAAGCTATTTGGCAATAAGTCATCATCACTCGGAAACCCCTCTTTTATCAATTCTGTTAGCCGATCATAGCACCTCTCTGGCCAATAATACTCTGCTTTCAAACTCATTAGCCGAACCACATATAACAATTGAGAATGTTTCTTACAACTAGACCACAACTCATTATTAGTAGCATTCAGCATATCATAAAAGTGTTGGGCATCAAAATTTGGTGGTTCTTCTGTATTCTCAATGTTAAAATCAGGACCGGTAACGTCTAATACCATCATATGATTTGTACTAGGTGGTTCATAATCTATTTCCATAAAGGAATTTCTAGCTGCTTGAATTGATGTTTCGACTTGAAATCTCCATATGTGGTAATTCTGTACAAAACCAAACTTGGAAATGTGAAACTCGACTTCGTTTTTCGGTCTATAACACTTATTATCACACTTTCTACATGGACACCTAATTTTGGCTTTATCCATATATGCCAGTTTACTATATGCAAACCTAATAAAATCACCAAGCTCCTTCATAAATTCTGAATTGAAATCATTATTCGGAGTGAAACATCTATACATCTATTGACGATTTTCGGTCATTGCTTAATTCCTAATTAATAATTCAAACATTAGCCTAAATCCTAATTATTTAGATAGCATTGAAACACATAACATGCTTAACATAACTTAGCATATATAAAATCTATGCATCACACAAGCAACAAAAGCATATCAATGCCAATCAACACAACACATCAATTCGGTGGAGCCGGTAAGGCTCCACCCCAAGCCTAACCAACATCTAACAACCCTAGACATGCTCCTGTCAAAGAATTTATATATTACTATTGTCACCAGTCGGGCCATGACCACATAATTATAATGTGAATATTGAAAAATTGAGCTTACTAACCTCGTACAATTAACATCAATCGACGATTGGCGGCAACTGGAACAAAGAGACAATTATGAAACAAAATAACAACAATATTTAACAGAAGAAAAGTTCATTCAAAATATTGATTTTTAACGAAAATATCTCAAAGAATTGTGATTAAAATTAATGCTGCAAAGTGATTTGGACAATTGAGAGCGAAAAAAAGAATACTATTGATTTACAAGTTGAGACCTGTGACGAAACATATGTTGTGATCACTAACGATCCTCAAGGTTTAATTGTATAAGAATGATTGTTAATTACCCTGAGAAAAAGATTGAATACATATTTAATTGTTTAATAATATATGAATATATCCAAACTCAATGAATAATTACGAAAATAAAAAATGTTGAGCTAATTAGAAAATCGAAAAGAACAATTTAATTCCAACCAATCTCATCACAAATCTACAAATGTATCAGCATATCCAGTTATTGCCTTGAGAGCTAATAAATAGCTAGGCTACATTGCTTTTATTTTCTCCTTTATGTATCACAACTTTATTAATTTGAGTTAAGACCAAAAAGTGATCCACTGAAATGAGCATTAAAATGATGTTTAATAGACATAATTTGAACACTTAGAACAAGAGAAATTGAAAGACATTCCACGAAGTTGGGGAAGACTGGTCTCTGCTCCGACATTTACTTGTGACGTGGAGAAGAGTGAGAAAGGAAAAAAGAATTTAAGTTCACTCAAATAACTCAATTATCTAAGTTCACTCAAACCTTCATCCAATTTTTTAGCAAGTCAGTGTGTCAAAAATTTGACTCCAATATATGTAGACTCCAATATTAATCTAAGTGTTCTTGAGGCCAGAAAAAGTTGCTAAATAAATTCGATAAATAACTATTGCAATAATTAGTCAACCATCATTCATTTGTTCGCAACTGACGCTTAATAAATTATACGAAGCTACATTAGTTTTAGATAAACTCAAGAAATCATGACCTTTTCTGTTAACAATGCTACTATAGTCCTCTGTGAATCAAGATTTATGAACTAGCTTGGTAAGAAATTGGGAACAAGAAATCGGGAACAAGTTTTAGGAGACATTGGTAAGAAATCTGAAACATCAAAAATAGAAATAGAAAGCACCTAGAGGAAATGGTGAGCAGTGTCAGTGGTTTTGCCGGCGGCAGCAGGCAGGCGGGGACGGCGGCTTGCAGGTGGGGCGGGGATGGCAGCAGAGACAGCGGGCTGTGGGCGGGGACGATGGGCTGCGGGCGGGCCTGGGACGGCGACCTGCGAGCGGTGACAGGCGAGGGGGATCAGAACGGCCGCAGGGACCAGCGGCAACGGCGCGGGCGAAAGGGGAGGAGAAGATGAAGGTTTGGAAAGAAAGAGGGATTAGGGCTCGCGATTTGGGATATATGAATTACTTATTCAAAACATATGGCAGATTACTGACGGACAGCCGTCGTCGCTACTACCGATGGATACCGCCCGTCGCTAAATTATATAGCATTAAAATTGAAAATAGTATACAATGATGTACCCACAGAGGACGTCCATCGCTTATACCCATGGATACGTCATCCGTCAGTAACTAATTTTCCCCACATTAAAAATATCACGAAAATAAATAAAAATAGGTCTACCGACGACAATAGAATGCATTTTTAACGACAGAAACGTCTGTTGCTAAATTTACCAGCGGTGTCGCCGTCGGTACATCTGTCAGTAAAGTTGGCGCGAATAAATGGCGCAAAATTCCGTCGGTAATCTATTGGTATATCCATCGGTAAATTTAGCAACTGATTTTTTGTTAGAAATCCATCAGTAATTTTGCAAGGGACCTCATTCGTCAGTGTATTTGTCGGTAAAATGCATTTTTTTGTAGTGTTATACCTCTTTCCAGATTGAAAATGCTCCAATCTAGTTATAAATTCGATAAAATTGGATAAGATTAGCCATGTGGAAAGCCTGGACTTGATTCACCCAGGGTAGATGTAGAAAACTGGATGTTCTGAGAAATTGAAAGTAGTCATGTTAATAAATGATTTGGGGAATTCCTTGATCCCTTATCATTGCAACTACTACGCTACATTGACCTAAACACAGAAAATTGAAGCATCTTCTCTTAGTGCTCTATAATTGCTTTACTATGTGTTGTACACTGATATATAATGTAATAATGTTATTATGTTCATGTAATGGCTTATAGTTGTCAACTCATAGTACTTGGAAGTGGTCAGTTGTAGTACCATCTATTTATGTTATGTTATTGCTGATATCGGTTCTTTCTGGTAATTATTTTCTGATGCTTGAGAGGCTATATAACCTTTGTCATTTTGTAATATTAGGGCCCTTTTGTAGCGTTAATCGGATATGACAAGATAGTTAAATTGAGATAGGAAAACCACCTTTGAATCAAGAGTTTGACCAAGAGATAATAGTTATCCTAATAAAAATGAATGAGTTGTTTGGTATATAAGATTATGTTATAGATTATATGTAAAATTATTGTGTTGTCCTTTGTAAATAAATATAAATAGATGAAAATGATAAATTATGTTAATGTTGACCGAGTAAGCTAATTTGATGACGTATTAGATAACTATAAATTTAGCTTAAAGTAATTAATCAAACTTAGTACTTAAATTAATCCATAAATTAATTATAAATATTAATTAACAAAGTTTAGTCCTTAATCATCTTCAAAGACTAGCACTGAAAAATCCAGAAATGATAGGAAGGCTTAGAGAAAGCTCGCAAGTGAGACAAGCTTCAATCATCACAACTAATCAATCACCATGCCAATTTCAACACAGAACCCAGAAACATAAATCAAACAAGCTTCAACCATCACACCAATCAACACAATACCAAAAATCGAGTTCTGATAAAAAGGTTGAGGGCTCAGAAATGGCGAAGTGGCGAAATCGAATGCCATGGCTGCAAAACCTAGTTGCGTTGAATGTTGGATATTTTAGTGTAATTGGATTAACTGAAGTAACCGATCGTCATAACAACACTTCATATAAGTTCGGAGGTGCGGAGTGCACGCTTATATGAAT
>JAYDZE010579920.1:0-11226 GCA_034509125.1 Monilaria moniliformis | reverse complement strand
TGTTCTTGTTCTTGTTCTTGTTCTTGTTCTTGTTCTTGTTCTTGTTCTTGTTCTTGTTCTTGTTCTTGTTCTTGTTCAAGTGTATGTGCATAAGTAAGAAGATTGTTCCAAGAAGAAAAAAGGTGATTATTACACCAACATTGCTCGGCCCACCTAATATGTTCGGTTTTCTATATTATACCATGAATCTTGACTATGAATATGATCTTTGATTTGTGGATTTTGTTAGTAAATCTATGTTCTTGAATATGTATTGAGAGAAAATTTGAACTTTTGCAGGTGGATGTGAGTGATGAATGCGCTGAGATTAGTACTTAGTATCATATTTATGATACCAGCTATCGCTGTTCTTTTGGTGGCAGTCTTCCTCTGCGTGGCGTGCTCCTTAAATGCAATAGCATGTTATTACACTGGAGAAATAGATAGAGAAACTGCTATTAGAAGGATAATCATTGCTCAAATAGGAACTCCATCCACCACGTTGAATGCAGCACCGGCTGCTGCTAATGCAACACATCTTGATGATACTCAAATTAAGTCTTGCTCGGAGCTGATAGTTCTGGAGACTAATGGAAGTAAATTTCAGGGCCAGTGTGAGAAGAATGGCTGCTCGATTTGCTTAGAAGAATACTGTGCCAACGAGAAGGTAAGGCAGATAAGTCTGTGCCAACATCGCTTCCATGCTGATTGTGTTGATCATTGGTTTCAAAAGAATAGCACCTGCCCTATTTGCAGAGTGTCTCTGTTAGATGAGAAATTGTAGCATTTTCTCCAAGTATTGAAACATGACAAATTTGTCGTAATCATGGTTTTTTTTTTTTTTGTCTAAAGATTGTGAAGAATCTGATTTTCAAGAGCAAGGAGAAGGTATACTTCAGTTTCTCTTTCTTTCCTTTTTTTCCTTTTCTTTATATTTAGGGATTGCTAATTAATTTTTGAATTTTCTTCGGAGACACATCAACTAGGTCTCACTGTATGTTATTCTGAGAATCCTAAGTTTTTGACGCATAAACTGCTCAGAAAATGTTCCAAAATTATAAAACCATTTTCTACATAATTTTTTTTGAAAAATATGAGCAGCACAATTATCACAGGTAACGTTGGAAAATAAAGAAACTATCTCTTGCAGAATATTTATCTTTTACCATATGGGGGCGTGTAGCCTTTTGATTGTTGAATCCTTCAAACACCAGATAGAGTAATATTTCTTTTGAAGAAAGAAAAAGAATAAAGAAAGACCTGATTTTGTCTTTCACATATGTTTCTTTGTTACAACTCAAGCTAAAATAGTTGAAATATGACACCATTTTGTCTTATGTAATGAATCAATCTCATTGAGACTTGACTTTAGGGAATTTCACAGTCAATAATTTTGGCCTTGCACATAAAAACACCAGGCCGGCCGGCATCATCCATTGTGGAAAAAAAGATCAAATAAAAACATACTGTAATAAGATTAGTTAACAACATGAGAATCCTAAAATTTTCCATCTTCGTCTTCGTCTTCATCTTCATCTTCCTCAATGTTCCACTCATCCATGCCCTCGACATAAATTGTTCATATTCTAGCTGTGGTAGCAATCCTTACTCCATAAAATACCCTTTCATATTAAAAGGCCACCTGCCTCGAGTTTGCAGTCACTACATAGACCTAACATGCATTTCTCAGACCAACACTGTTCTGAATATTCCCTTTTCAGGAGATTTCAATGTCATTTCTGTTGACTATCTTGCACGATCAGTCACACTGAGCGATCCTAAAAAGTGCCTTGCAAAGCGGCTGATCAAGTTGAACCTTTTATCCTCTCCTTTTGCAGCTGTATATAATTACCAGAACTTCACATTTTATAACTGCCCTGTTGACAGGCTGATGTACGATTTTAGAGTGATTGATTGCCTCAGCATCTATCCTAATGTTACTGTTGTTAGCTCCCAGCTTTTGTCTGCAGAGACGAAGAAATTCTATGGCTGTAGCAAAAGTAGTACTAAGGAAATCCCACTTCGTGAGAATGATACTTTTAGTGAACTCAAGTTGACATGGAATGTTCCAAGTTGCCCAGATTGTGAAGGATTTGAACATCAGGGACAAGGTAGAAACTGTTATCTATATTACTTCAAGAACAAGTTGCTTTAAAATAATTTTTTCGGAAAAATTACATATTTGTATTATTGACATTTTTGTAACCAAAATGTTTATTGTGATATTTGAATATATGAATAAGTCATGAGAGATGGATCCGAGGATAAAACGGCCATACACATTGCATTAGTTTTCTTGATTACTTTGGCGATCGTGGTGGCCTTCCTGGTTGCATCATTCAAAGGAGGCGGCTCTGACACGAGGGAGGCGGCTCTGACACAACAATCTACGACCACTACCGCCACCGGTGATGGTGTAATGCAGCCACGATTGGTTAGTGTTGAAGATATGATGGTCCCTGATGGTCAGCAGAGCTTCTTGAAAACCATGAATTTTTCGACGTTTGTTGAATGGAATCCTGGAAGTTTAGAGGTTCATGATCAAGGTAGTTACTGCACCATATGCCTTGAAGAATATAGCCCTCAAGATGTAGTCAGGTGCTTAACTTCATGCCACCATTGTTTCCACGCAAAATGCATTGATAAGTGGTTCCAAGATAACAACACCTGTCCAGTTTGCAGGAACTCAATCTTTGATGTATAGTGTGTGTGTGAGAGAGAGAGAGAGACTGTGAAATATATGTAGATTAACTTTGATATGTTGTAATTTGCATGTGTATTTCTTTGTTGGTTTTGGGATATGTAAATTTTATCTTTTGCAGTTCATTCCTAGTATATATTCTTGAAGAGTTAACTATGGAGTATGCATTATTGCATAATCCAGCAAATTCTCCTTCTCTCTCTCTTCATTTCCCTGCATGTGAGATGATCTTAGAACCACCCCCCCTGCGGCTGATGTACAGCCTGAATCTACCACTGCCGCCGCAGAACCATCACGATGATATGCCGGTGGACTAGATGATTTTAAATCACTAGTGGTTCTTAGTGAAAGTTAAATCAATCATGAGGCTCCAGTGCTTAAAAAACCAAAATTTTCAAGATGCTGCATCTTTGCAGATGGAATTTGGTGGTCTTCCTTTTCACATCTTTTGCAGTCGTGGTTTGTGCATGACTTTATAAAACTAATCACAAAGTTTTAACAAAGCATTCATCTTCCTGCGCATCTCGTGCTTTTCGTGCACCATGTTAGCGATAGCAGCCCGAATGAAACAACAGCCAGCTACCACCACCACAGTGAGAGGGTTGCAATTTTCGACCTTTCTTGGAGGAAATTTTGGCCGTCTAGAGGGACATGGTCTTAACTTTGTGTCACCATTATTTTCATGCTAAATAAAGGCACTTGATCATTGCATAGAAAAGTAGCTGACTTCCATTTTTTGATGTAAAGTTGTGATAGAATGGGAACTTTATGTGCATTATTATCATCTTGTAAAATGATACTTTTGTCTTCTTCTTTTTAAGATGATAGAAAAACACTGCATGATCAGTCAATGCTTGCTTTTGTCTGATTTAAAAATTTAGGATATATATTAGCAGAAAACTATTTTGTCTCTAGTTTCTTCTCTCCCACATACATTATTCAGCTTCCATATTTTGCTGCTTAATCTCTCAGAAAATAATTCCAAATTTTAAACTATGGATCTTACAATCAAGGATATTTTTCTCATTCTTCTCATTACTTCCCCTGTTACAATCCACTCCAAAGATTTGTGTCCGAATTCAAGCTGTGGAAGCAGTTTCTTCCCTATAAAGTACCCTTTCAAGCTAGAAACAGATGGGCCACCAATCAACTGTCACAACTCCATCAATCTGAGATGTGATGATGATGGCCGCACCGTGATAAATCTCCCTCATTTTGGTGATTTTTATGTCACTGATATCAACTATAATCTCAGAATAATAGCTCTGACATATCCTAAAAACTGCCTTCCAAGAATGCTCATGACAAATTTTTCTGTGTCTCCTTTAGCTGCCTTCTCTGTTGAGAATTACACATTTTTCATGTGTGACAGAGATCTTTTTACATGCCGGTTTGAGATCCAATGCCTCAGCAACTCCACAAAAGCAACTGTGGTAATGACTAGAGATTCAAGTGGATATGCTGAAGGGCTTGGATGCAAGCCAATAGTTAGCTCGATGATCCCCGTTCCATTGTCGAATGAATACAATGATTGGAAGAATCTTGGTCATCTTGAACTAACATGGAATCTTCCTAGCTGCCAACAACATTGTGAATTGCTTTATGGTCATGAAAAACAAGGTTATGTTATGTTCATTGTTGATACTCAACTTTCTTAGACGTTTGAGATTTTATCATGATGTAAGAGAGTTTGGTTTCAGTAAAATCATCTTTCTTGAAATCACTAATTCTCACAGGTGAATCCAAGAGCAGATTGGCCAAACTGATCACAGGATCGACTGTCTTCATTCCTTTAGCTGTTATATTCACAACATTCTTCAGCATAGCTTGCCTCATTCGCCTTCTGAAGCTCATAGCCGGTGGAACCAACACCATAGTGGCCGCAAACATCCCAGAAGGTTCCGCTGCAACCACCGTAGCACCACCACCACCAACACCAGCCACTGCAGGCAGGCCCACCAGCGTCGAGGCCTCCAAAGTGGAGAGTTTCTCACAAGTGGTGGTTCTTGATGAAGGGCATCAAGACACAGCATTGGTGTGTTGCTCAATATGCCTTGAAGAATACCATGGCAAAGATAGGGTGAGAAGTTTGGGTCAATGTGGACACCTTTTTCATGCTGAATGCATAGATCAATGGCTACTGAAAAGCAATAGTTGCCCAATCTGTAGAACTCCCCTTTCTGTTTTCTAATTGTGTGCCTGTGTGTGTTTCTATATATACGTGTGTGTTATATATCAAACTGTCGATACTTTGAATTTGAATGAAAAGTTTTCTTGCATTCCAAGATCAGGTCCTGAAAAGCAAATCTACTACAGAGAGTGAAAGTAACTTTATTTCCACCTAAGCTTGCAACTTTATCAAAGGGACTTTTATAAATGGATGATCTCTTACACATATCTTTGGATGAATATGGAAAAATAAAACACAAATGCATCAGCTGATGGAGAATCCTCTTATCTTCTAGTCATCGAACGCGTCAAATGTGTATAAGCTTAGTGGGACCATAGTACAGATTCCTCTTAAAATATTAAAAATCTGGAATACTTAGCCAGCTACATATAAACCTTCATATCTCTGCTATTTTTCCAATGTGTGATCAATGTCTGAACAATATGGGCTTATTGCAACTCAAGTTGTTTATGTTTCTGCTCATTGCTGTTGTCTGTTTCGAGATTTCTTTCCAAACCCCAACTTGTGGTAACAACACATTCTTCATACATTACCCTTTCAAATTGCTATAAGAAGGCCAAAATCCTTATCACATAACTCTCCTATGATCTGAAATGCAATGGACAAGGGTTGGTAGCCTTGAACCTCCCTTTTTCTGGGGAGTTCTATATTTGAGATATTGACTGTTTTCAGCTGAAGATAGATCTCATGATCCACGCAACTTCCTTCCTAGGAGGCTCAAGAACTTGAGCCTCTCGTCTTCTCCATTTGTTGCTGTGAGCTGTCAGAATTATACCTACTTCAGTTGCCCTCTCGAAAGCCCGAGTTCTCGTAATCTCACTGCGTTAGCTAGAGCTTCGAGTGGGGCTGCAGGCCTCCTTGATGAAGTTTCATTCATGTCTTCAGGTTCACAGCAGCCTCAATCGTCTGCTCCCAGGGGCTGATGAACCTTCGTCCATGCCTCCACCTCCACCCCCACCCAACCCCCACCTCCACCTCCAAGTATAGCTGCAGTCCACCCCTTTGGCTACTACCTCTCATTCGTGCCTTCTTCACCTCAAGTCCCCCTTGATGAACTTCCATCCACTCCATCGAGTCCAAATGTAGCTGCAGACACACCTAATGGCTTCGTCTAGTCCATGTCTTTACCTGAAGTCTCGAGCATGACTGCAGCTGGTGATCGTGAGGTCTTTATTGATGCCCCCTTGATGACTCATAGACATATCTCCGTGGACTCCGAGTGTAGCTGCAGTCCACCCCTTTGGTTACTTCCTCTCCTTCGTGGCTTCACCTTAAGGCCCAATGGGGGCTTCAGCCCCCCTTGATGAACTTCCATCCACTCTTTCGAGTCCGAGTGTGGCTGCAGTTGTCGTTGATGGCTTCTTCTCAGTCATGCCTTCGCCTGAAGTCCGGAGCATGCTTGCAGCTCGTGACATGGATTCTTCATTGATGACTCCTCAGTCATATATTTGACTCAAGTTCAAGGGGGAGCCGCAGCTCCTCTCGGTGATTCTTCATTGGCCCTTCCGCCTCCGCCTCCAAGTGTAGGTGAAGGGCACCCCTTGGATTACTTCTTGTTATTGCTTTCAGCTCATTTCGGAAGGGGGAATGCAGCCTCCGTTGATGAACTTTCATCCACTCCTTCGAGTCCAAGCGTGACCGGTGACTTCTCAGGTATACCTTGGCCTCCCCAAGTCCATGACGACGAAGAGGAACTACTGCCAACAGAAGACAAATAATAGGTGAGAATGAGTGCAATTCAGGGCCTAATGGAGATTCTTGCTCTATTTGTAGAACTAATATAATTTTAAATACATTTTTAGTCTTTGCTGCTCTTCTTTCTTCGTGTTTTTTTGTCTATACATTCTTCGCTTACAAACAAGGTAATAATGAATGCTATGTCACACAAATCAATTGTTCCTGAATAACTAAATTTTGATGAGGCTAACAAATAAAAAATGGTGCATGCTACAACTTTAGTTGTGGAGTACAGATTTGTTTATTGCAAGGAAGAAAAGTTCAAAAATAGCAACTGAAACGACTTTCTAATATATAAAACTTGGGGAAAAAAACAATTATTTCAGTTACTTTTGTTAATTCTTAACTATTTTCTGCTTTTGATTTTGATTAAATTGTGATTGATGATAACAGCACTAATGTTTAATACAGGTTAACTAAAATTATATGCTGAAGATGATTCAACAACAATATAACACTCATTTGAAAAGCCAGTGTCAACAATATTCTATTTCAAGAAAATTGGAAATTAATATCTGTTCTTGAATGTACTGCAAAACTGCAATATAAGCAGCCTTCTTTTCCAGAATGTACAAGAAAATAAATAAATAAAAAGATTAAACAAAACCAGCCAAATATTACCAAGACATATATGAAGCAGAAAGTACATTTCTTGAACTGCTCAAATCCGCGTAGCAACTGAAAATATTTCACATACATCATCAGTTAATACTGAAGATTTCATCATCTATTTGATACAACCAGTAAAATAGCTCCCCGTCATAGTAAGAAGAGAAGTACTAGGCATTTCATTTCTTGGCAAACAGCTTCTTAGGAAGCATCTCCAACGGGGTAGTTTTGAGAAGGAAAAGCCTCTCTGCACGTTCTTTCAGAGTGCCGCCACACTTCAATCCACGAGCTTGAAGTTCTGATTTTAACCGTTCCAAGCCAAGAACCTATAACGGGTCAATGATACAAAGAATAAGTTGCCAACAACATTTACATGATAACTAGGCGAGAACATGAAGTTGAGATATAGTGTCAGCAGAAGAGAAACAGCAACGCACCTCCATTTGAACAGCCGAATGATAATCATCAAAGTTAAGAGGCTTCTCTAAGTTTTCAAGACTCGCAGCCGCAGATGCTGATTCCATTGCAGAAACTTCTCTTGTTTCTGCAGCTGAAATTACTTCATCCTCTGAACCAGAGCTACCAGGGTGTTGGCTAACTACTTCATGTACCTCACTCGGGTGAGATTTGCTGGGAGAAATGACTCCATCATTGTCTTTACTTTCATTGGGACTCTCTATCACTATCACAGGAACATCCCTATTTTTACTATCGACATCTTCAGCACATCCATTAAGACTTTTTATTGAATATAAAGACCCCTCAGTGCCTTCTTCTTCCGAGCAATTCCCTGAGGAACCTTGCTCAATAGTTCCAGCACCAAGTTCCCCACCAGCAACAGAACCTGAACTTGCACCTACTACTTCTTTGCTTGAATCTGAATGACTCCCATCATCTATTATCACAGATCCCTCATTTTGCTCTTCTTTTACAGTTGTACCATCCTCATCCCCATCCTCATCTTCTTCACTGTCACTGTCACCCAGTTTTCTCTTTCCAAACCTGAGGAACAAAGTTTAAAGTAAATTCAACAATTATAACCAATATTGTGGACAGAACACAAGAACATACTCGAGATTCAGGGCATGGTTCTCCACACTTGGTATACATAACACATGTTCTCAAACTACAACAAAAGCCTCCGTTATAAAGGAATGGTATTGAATACAAAAATTAGAATCTTCAACTAGAAAATAACGAGCTTTAGTACCATATCTTTCACCCAACCAGCAAAGGGCAAAAAACTAAGTTGCAATGAACTAAACAAATTTCTGTCTTCGCTGATAACTCTAATCATAGAAAACAGTCAGTTGCGGCATATTAATCAAATCTTCTCTTAACTAATCGCCCTATAATTGCTAAAATTCGAGATATAAATTTACTCATACCAACCCAATGCAAACAATCTCAAAGCAAATGCATCATAATGCAGACTTTTGGAAATTTCATACCATATCTTAAACTTCTTGGACGCAGACTCATTCCCTTCATCCTGGCTCTTCCTCTTCGAGCTCATCAATCCCTTAACCGACTCGCGCACGGATCTCTCCACCTCTTCCATACACTTCTCGGAATCCTCCCTATACTTAGCCACATACTTCTCAGCACCATCACCCCCATTTCCCTTGCCACTCTTCTTGATCTCTTTCGCCTTCTTCTTGAGGAACTCATCCGCCATCTTCTCCAGCTTCCTCTCCTCTGCCTCCGCCCTCCACTCCTCCAGCTTCTTCTCGGCGTTCACATGTCGTAGCCTCCGCCCACTCATATCCCTACAAGCATCAAAATTGTTCGTCTTCTTCTGCCCAGCCTTCGTCGCCGCCCCTCTCAGCAACGACCCGAAGCCGCCTTT
The DNA here is from genome assembly GCA_034509125.1 of Monilaria moniliformis. Classification (NCBI taxonomy): domain Eukaryota; kingdom Viridiplantae; phylum Streptophyta; class Magnoliopsida; order Caryophyllales; family Aizoaceae; genus Monilaria; species Monilaria moniliformis. Next base: position 2,160 of record JAYDZE010579920.1, on the reverse strand, counting down.
CCCACCCCTTAGCCTCAGCAACAAGTTCACCACAACAGGAAACTTCCCAAATCCATCCGAACGGCATCGAGTAAAGCCTCGATCTTGGTCTGATTCGGTACTGAAATCGGGTACTAGGGTTTCAGAATATTGGGAATCCCGGCCGGACTTATCGAGGATTAGGGTTTGGTGATCATCGAGGATATGGGAGTTGTTAAGGAGGAGCTGGAGGCCGGAGGGGACGGAGGTTAGGGCTTCGATGCGGCGTTTGAGGGCGGAGATGGATACCGAAGGCGCGTCAAAATTCAAGATCCGGTGGTTCCCATCGAGCAATTTGACAAACACCTGGTGAATCTCGGACTCGAACGCATCCATTTGAACCACTTGTGATGGACGATCTTCGACGGATTAATTCAAGGTAACGAGTGTTCTTCTCTGCTATCGTGCGTGCACTTGGAATCTGATAGAAGAAGGGAACCGGGCTATGTCCTGAAATCACGTCGAAGTTGAGATGACGGCGGCGGCGGCGAAAAAGTAAAGTAGTACTGATTAGTGAAGCGGTGTGGGGTTATAATTTTTAGCCTGTTCATTTTCTTAAAATTTTGGGGCTGTGGTAATTAAGCTATTAGTCCATTGGATATTAATTTGAGGGTAAAGGAGTAAAAGAGAATAATTTTATTATTTTTTAGAATATGGAGATAATAAATAAAATGAGCACTTTATAGTTACACACTATTACCCCAACTTTAAAAAATAATGAAATCATATGAGTATTACCATTTCAATAAATATTTTTGTTTTATAAGGTCAAAAATCCATATCTTGATTAGTTTATCCAATTTTAAAAAATCCTATATTTTCCATAAAAAATATCCTATATTTAGGTTCATGTTAAAATTGATTTTTTTAAAGATATAGGATATAGTAAAGGATTAAAGTACTTTAAATAATTATTTTTTAAAGTATGGAAATCTAACTAATAAAATTGAAAGTATAAGGGCTGAATAATCTGATTCCAAACTAAATACTTAGATTTATTTAATAACAAAAATACTTTAGGTTAATAGTTCCTTACTTTTTTCAATAAAATTAATTAAAATAGTTCCTTAAACTTTATGTATTCATTTTCTTTTATTTTCTTAACTATTTTGAGGGAAAAATATTTCCTTTGGATTCACGTATATCACTATTTCTGTCTCTTGCTTTGCGAATTAAGCAAAATTTCATCAGCCAAATTTTGATTGAAGAATTTGTGCTAGTGAAGGACAATCAAATTGATCCAGGGAAACAGGAAACTCAATTTGATATGAAGAGAAACGGAAGCGCGAGCAGTGTTTCCGATAAGGGTCGGATCCTGGCGGTCGACCCGAATCTCCCGCGGTTTCTCTGCCAGAACTGCCGGCAGAGCCTCTGCATCGTCGGCGTCGATTCCTATGCCGACAGATTCCCCGCCGCAGGTTTCAATTTTATGATTCTCGGGTTTCAAATTTTGTCTTTTTTTTTACTCGAGTTGATTGTTGTTGAAATTGTGGTTGATGGAATATTATATTGACATTGTGTATAGTGATTGGAGAACGGGATTTGTGGAAAAAGATGCTACTGTAGTTATTTATAGCTAAACTGGTTGTCTGCTTAGTATTTACTTTTTCGAGTAATCGAGATTTTGTTTGAGCAGGATTGATTGACAAGTTTGTAGTTTAGGGCATTGCTTGTAAAAGTCTTTACTTTACTGTGCTTCTATGGCATAGCTATGATGTTTCGTTGCTTTAGCTCATATGTGAATTTAGCATTATTTGTCTATCCCAGTTCGATTTTTGTCGATTATGTAGATGAAGCCGCCCTCTTCAAGTGAAACTGCCAAAGCGGTAGTTTTACTTAGGTGCAAGTTGATAAGTATGAGTCTTCTGCATTGAGATTTTTGGTGTGTTGTGCAGGTATGCAAGGTTCTTCAGTCCTTGGAACGGGTAGTGTTTCTGGTTCAACACGGATGGACCACTCATTTGTTGTGTTGCCAAAGCAAAGGAATCAGACGCCAGGTGTTCCTCCTCGTCCTCGAGGTGGAGCAATGCACCCAGATGCTAGCCAGTCTGGGAAGGCAATAGACGAGTCATTTGTTGTGTTACCTCCGCCAGCTGCTTCAGTGTATAAATCGGAACCTGGAGCTGATGGAGGTGGGACCAA
>JAYDZE010579909.1:0-11227 GCA_034509125.1 Monilaria moniliformis | reverse complement strand
GAAAAGCAAAACAATGTGACAAAATAATAATCTTCTCATAAATTTGAGAAATAAGGTTTTACAAATACAAAGCAGCTAAAAGCTTGCTTTTCAGTATACACCCTAACAATGTGTTTATGCTGGCTGGATGAGTTGTTTCTTGGAAAATTGTTAATCAAACACTTATAGCCACCTATATTATGGAAGCAGAATTCATAGCTTGCTTTGAGGTATCCCAATAAGAAGTATGAATGCGAAACTTCATTCAAGGATTGTAAATAGTGGACAATATTGAAAGACCACTTAAGTTATTTTGTGACAGCAAGTCTGCAGTTATGTACTCCAATAACAATAGAAGCTTGTCGAAGTCTAAACATATAGACATCAAGTTCCTTACCGTTAAAGATAGGATTCATAGTACAAAATTGTCAATTGAACATTTAGGAACAACTTCCATGCTCGCGGATCCCTTCACTAAAGGTTTACCGCCATCGGTCTTTCATGAGCATGTTTCTCATATGGTCGTTCGGTCTTGTGATACTTTGATTTAGTGGGAGTTAAATGTTCATCAATGTAATGACATTCAGTTTCAGTTAATGTATACACTTCAGTTATTTTGGTTTCATTTACTTTGAATTATACTTTAGTAATTTCTGATCTCACTCAAAACTTTAGAGGACCAGTTGGAAATAGGCATGCGCTGGATCACATAGCATGTAATTTCCATGCTGCACACCTGTATTTTAATTTGTGTTGCTAGATGTGTTAATATATGTGATCACTGATGAGTTTGATCATGTATACGTGTTGTGACTTAAACTTTTATGGTTCTGTATTAACGTGTTTAGTAGACTAGATTGGATGAAATGATTGATATAGATAGTAAATGCGCAACTTTGGTAATATACAATTATTTGGTAACTTTTATGTTGGCTCAAGTGGGAGATTGTTGGAACATACAATTATGGTCCAACATAATTCGTTAAACAATCATATATTAATCACTATCTATCGAATGACCCGATTAAGTGATCAAATAAGTTTATATAATTATGAGGATCTAACAATCATTTATAAAAGTATAGGGACTATTGTGCAGATATCATTTTGTATAACTTATATTTTGTTATGGGTGGAATTGAAGATATAAGAAATCTTAGGGACTTATTTGTAAATACGGGGTTATGGTCCCTAAGTAAAACGTATAAATAGTCGATAGATCTCATTGCTATCGCTATAACGAACGATACGAGAACTTTGATAATTCTCTAAACGTTTACACTTGGAAGACTATCAATCCTACAACGGATACGGCGAACATGAATTCGGTTATGCTTCCGCTTTAGATCATTCGTATTCGACATGTATAATCCGTTCTAACAAAATTACATTTCCGTGAATTTTATAAAGAACGCTGAAAATTTAAAATATTTCATAAAGTTAAAGATATTTTGTGGAATATAAGTTGGGAATGCAATGCACTGTTAACTCTTTAATCTGCCATAAACTTCTATATCATTAACCGTGGAAGACAAAAATTAAGATCGAGTACTGCTTAGAGTTAAGTACATATGATCTTAATTTTTGATCATAAAATATGAATGACTATATTCTTATGCATATACTCTCTCGGCGGACGACCACGAATTGAAGTTGTACAATTAATGTAGGGGCGTATTCATATTCAGAAAATGCACATAATTGTTTCTTGAACATATTCATGAAATAATACTACACAGTTTTAAAGATTTTGCCAAATGAACGGCTTCCCATAAGAGTTATATAGAATTTCAATTCCATATTTTTTAAGATATACTTTATAGTTACGGGTATTAATTTATATTCGATAATAATTAAATTTTAGAAAAACGAAAAAATCCAGCAGAGGTCTTGTGCTGTGCGCATTAAGTCAAAGTTTCGGTGCCTCTTTCTTGGCGAAGCATAAGATTCTCCATCATCAATTCGGCTCCCACATTTTCTTCGGAATCGATCACCTTTTTATGAACATTCAATGCTCACTTTTTCGAATTTGGATCCCACAATTTCTTGTTTTTTTTCCTTCTTATCCATACACGTACTAAATTAGTTAAAATTGACGATTCCCAAACTAACCCATCAACACAATCAAAATTAATAAAACTAAAATACAACCGATTTTTAAATGAAAATGTCCTTTTAGCCTAGTTCTCTCTTATTTTTCTTATCTCACTCTTCAACTTTTTTTTTTCTCTCTATCTCTAATTCTTTTATCTCTCTTTTCAAGACTCTTGTTATTGCTAGCGTCGTCCCGCAGCCACCATCTGTGTTCAGTGGCGGATCCAGAAGTGGAAAACGGAGGGGGCAGAATTAGTTGCGTTAAGCTAAATTTTCCAGCCATCTTCTTCTTCGGGGCGGGCCGGCGGCTAAGGGAAGGGGCGACCATAACAGTTTTCCGGCGGGGGTAAGGGAAAATCGGCCGCCCCCTCCAGCCCCCCTGCATACGCCACTGTCTGTGTTATCGTGGATCTATCGACGACGACAGCGACCGAAATTGTCAATGGAGAATGAGGATAGTGACGACAATGAACTGTGTTTGAGGGCGACAAAGAAGGAGAGCGGCAGTGAGAAGGAGATGACGCAGAGGAAGGAGGTCGGCGGCGGCTAGGAGACGAGCGATTTCCTTCCAAATATGAGGCGTGGCTAGGAGACCGCACAGGTGAAGGAGATGCGGTAATGGCATGACGCCGAGTCGGCAGGGTAGAAAGGAGATGACGACAGAGACTAGTGGTTTCATTCTAGATCTGAAGCGCGACTAGGGTTTGAGACGACGACTAAGGTTTGAGTTGGCAGAGGGTAGAGGTGACGGCGGCTAGGGTCAGTGGGCAGAGAGGAGGCGGCGGCGGCAACCTAGTAGCCGCCATATGAGATTAAGGGAAAAAGGTGGCTAGGTTTGATAGAGAGTAGAGAGAGAATGTGGAGAGGGTAGAGTAGGTGGCGGAGGCATCGCTCTGGGTAGGCGGCGGCGGCCTGGTAGCTGCCGGAAGAGACGGAAGGAAGGAGATGAATAGGTTTGAGATAGTAGTGAGAGAATGTGGAGTGGAGAGAGAGAATGCTGTGAAAATGTTTGAAAATTGGGAAAAATTGTGCATTTTTGCTTGAAATTTAGGGGAATTTTCATCCGAAAAGTAAAAAACCAACTATATTTTAGTTTTTTGAAGTTCGTGGTCAAATTATTAGTTTTGAGCATCTTGATATTTTAGTTCGGTATATTAACACTTAATTAAACATGTGAACGTAACTGCAAAAAAATAATTTGGGAAGAGATGAAAAAAAAAAAATTATGCGACGAGATGTACTAAAATCTTTTTTTTTTTTTAGAAAATCATAACAAAGAAAATAAAAAATGAAAATGTGTGAAGCCTACTAGCATTTGGGTCATAAATTCTTCCCCCCTTTCACACTAAGAACTTTTGTCTGCCAGAAAACACGCATAAATGATTGCATTTACACACCTTTTCTTGTTTTTACTGCCCCATATGCACTGAGCCACTCATTTCATGAAACACTCATTTTACAATATCTCCCAGCAAGAACCTAATACAAGAAGAAATTAAACTCAAATATGGGCTCTGGAGACAATCTCTTCACTGTTGTGGCAAAGAACATTGATGTTCTTGCTATGTAAGCTATCATTTCATTTCATCTTCTTTCACAAACAAGCCTATATTTTTTATCTTCATTTTAATCTTTCTCTTGCAATGTACGTGCTATCTGTTCAGGCCTCTGGTTTCTCTTGTTTATCCTCTGTAAGTCACATTTTCTATTTAGTTTCCACATCCATGACACATAATCCTAGTATGTTACAGTGGTTGACATATTGGGTCCTCTATATGTGTATGATTTGAAATATTTGGCAGGTATTGTTCAGTGAAGGCGATCGAGACTAAATCGCGCACAGACGATCATCAATGGTTGACATATTGGGTCCTCTACTCTCTCATCACCATATTCGAGCTCACATTCACCAAACTTATCGAGTGGTAGATCGATAAAACATATGATTAAAAACATCTCTAAAGAAATAAACTTTTTTTAATATAGAAGTATATATGAATTTGAAGTCTGACGCAGGTTTCCCATCTGGTCTTACGTGAAGCTGGTGGGCGTTTGCTGGCTGGTGCTGCCGCACTTCAACGGCGCAGCTTACGTGTACGAAAAATTCATCAGACCATTCTACAAAAATCCGCAGATTAAAATGTGGTACGTGCCCAGAAAAAAGGATGTTTTTAGCAAGCCCGATGATGTTTTGTCTGCAGCTGAAAAGTATATTGAAGAAAATGGACCTGAGGCATTTGAAAGGCTCATTGCCAGGGTAAATATTTATGTTTCTAATTTTATTGCTTAAATTGGTTATGTGAATTAATGTAATGGGATTATTTAGTTTCTATATATATATTGTTTTTGGAATATTCTTTTCCTATGTAGGCTGACAGAGAAGCAAGGACCAGGCGGAGCAGCTACACGATCTTCCATGGTGATTATGAATATTAATGAGTTTTATTTAAGCTTTTTATTTTTATTTTTATTTTCATGTGGCTGTCAAGTCAAGTTCGGAGTTTGATTAACCTAATTCTCCTTGCTGTAATTTGTTGTGTTCGAACTACGTTTGCTTTCTCCCCTTTTGATTGGTTTGGTGGTTTTGACTTTGAGCTGTTGCATTGTCTTCATTAATTTAATGGAAGTATTTTAATTATGGATTAATTATAGATCTATCCTGAAATTTAGTAATTTTATAAAATCTACTTTAATCTTCAAAATTTATCAATTGTATCCCTAAATTTTAGTAATTGTATCAATTTTATCTCGATCTTTTCAAATTATCATTTTTATTTTCACATTTCCAACTTATATCAATTTTGCCAATCGTTTATGAGATAATTATTTTTAGAAAATAAAACTAAAGTTAGAGGTGCCCACGGTTTTGAAACCGGCGGTTCTGGTTCCATGGGCACAGGAACAGTAACCGAAATGTGAGGGCTAGAGACGGTTTCGGTTTTGAACCGGAAATCGGTGGTTCTTGTTCCAGTTCAAAACCGGCGGTTTTCAGCCGATTTTCGGCGGTTCCGATTTTCTGTTTTTTTTTTAAATTCAAGATGATTCAAATTTGAAATTGAGGTCGACGACAAATGTAAATAACTAGATCGATTTATTACTATAAGAGAAATTATAATAAATTATAATAAGTCATGAATAAACAAAGGGAAAAAAATAAGAAAAAAGACTTGAGTTCAATAATAAACAAATCACAATAATGGAGATTACTCTTGTGATTTGGCTACTAAAAAATAGTAAATTAGGAAATTATATTGAAACGGTTAAATTCTTTTAGAGAAATTATGTAACAACACATTCATGTCAGATATTTGGGGTAGTTACTGAGCTTGTTTAACCATTGCAACAAAATTTCCTAATTTACTGTTTAATTTTACAATGCGGAAGACTGTAATTTCTCGGCCGATTTTCAAATGATCGTTGGTCACATTGAAGATGCGGAACGAGAACTAAACCAAGTGAGTCAGAATGAGAACATTGCAGAAATCAGTATTTTCATAACATAAGGACGAACTGACTTATGCAATGGTGGAGGTTGACGTTCATGGTGTCGTGTTTGCACGACCTATGAATGTCAACCTCCCCCGTTGTATTTATCACAATCCGTCCATGTGTTCTGAAATCACTGACTTTTGTATCATATGTACCCCTTACTGACACCTTTGATGTCGTGGATTCTAAGTCGCTCATCATCTCCAGCATACTAACGATTCTTATGACAACGACGAGTTTAACAAATAAAGAGAGTGTGTTGAGATAAGAAAGAAGAAATGATTGAGAATAGTGTGTTGTGTGTGTGATTTGAGGAAATATAGGAGAATGTATTTATAGATGGTAAAAAATGAGAAAGAGGAACAAATGGGACGTAAAATGATACGAACATAAAAAACAAACGTGAGATAGGAAAGACTTCGAGCATCTTCAAGCTCCTGAATAGGGGCAAATGAGGGAGAAAGTGTATCGAGAGAATACGCGTAAGGTGAGGAAGAGAAGAAGACGTCCGACAGCGCGCAAGGAAATGGATTAGGGTTTAACTATTTTCTAAAATATTGATAATGATAAACTAACATGTATTTAAAGTTCTCTAACTACTAGCCTAGGGATCTTAAGTTTGCTAAAGAAATTATAATAATTAGAAAATACAATTAGGCAAGCAATACTCGTCGAGGCCGCACTTTATTAAGGATAATAAAGCTCAGTTATCGTGACTGGGGGTGGGGATTAAGAAGTGGGATTAGAAAGGGGTGGCTAATCTGGCATATGCCTCAAGACATTGATTAATACTTTCATCGAATAGAACTATACCGATTTCTCGATAAGTCGAATGAAATAGTCTTACAATAGTGAGAATGATAATTCAGAGTTTTGGGAGGAATACACATAATCCATCCCTAAATTCGTACTTATACGCAGCTGAATACATAGAATACGGTGACATGTATGAAGACATGCACCTCCGAGAGTCTTGTCTAAAAAGGAACATTTTCAAACTTATTCAGCACACCCTCCTTCTCATTCACGGCTCAACCTGCGCATTTAGAAATATATGCAGGGCTGAGTACAAAAGTACTCAGTGAACACATGCCAAAATATACACACGTTCATTTGAAATACTGTCACACTATCACAGTAAAGCACGTGAGTTTTATCTTAAAAGGCCCGAGTTCACTAAATTTCTTTGTGATCTTAAAGTTCGACTGCGCAGTCTAAGTTCTCTTCTTCATAAGCCATATCTGATCTTATTGTGCCGGGGAGGTGGCCACCTCCCACGGTCACCCTTTCTTAACTTGTGCCGGGAAGGTGGCCACCTTCCACGGTCACTGGACCGGCCAACCCGCTCGATGACTCACGGTCCCCTTGTGTACACTAGTCCGAAGGGGTGATAATCGGTTTCCGGTAATTCGGGAAAACCGGTACCGTACCGGTGCCGTACCGGGAACCAGTTTTCCGAGTACTGGATATACCGGTTCCGGTCTGGTAACCGGTACCCCCATAGATTATAATTCCGGTATCGAACCGGGTACCGGATAATATTAACCCTAAATTTAAAATTCTAATCCCTAATTGAATAGGCGGCTGATGCAAAGTATATTGGCATTACTAATATGATGTAGTTGAAGTTTATGGGATTCATTCAAGTGCCTTTTTTGAGGTATGCTTTCTAAATACACTTTTCATTTTAGTCCTACGCAAAATACATTAAAAACAATTTTGACCCAATAAATAATTTCAACCTAATTTTTAAAGCATCATAAATAAGTATCCCATTTTAAAAAAAAATTGCAATTAAAACTTTCCCAAAAATTCCGCTAAAAAACAAACTCTCCCAAATTTTTTGACAATCCTAACTTTAAAATTTCCGTCGATCTGACTTGAGAAATCAAAGTCGGATAATCATGGGTTGCACGTTATCAAATTATTTGCCACATACAAATTTAAATTAGTAATATTAGCCTATGGTGACTGGAAGTAATATTAGACTATTGCCACAATTTAAGACAGTGCAACTGGTGGCGGTGGCGCCGAAACGTCCATGACTAGTTTGGTATTTTACCCAAACTACTGTTTTATATTCCTGATCCTTTTAATCCATTCCTTGGAATTAGGATTTTGATTTGTAATTTTATGTTTTCATCCACATTGCTATCTTGATTCATATTATCTTTTAAACTTCGTTGTAGCAGTGCCAGTGAATACTGAGGTCGAAGATAGCAACATGGCAGCATCACTTGTTGAAGAGGATTTCATGCAGACACTTTGGCAGTTTTCGCATCCTATATATTTGTCATATTATTGTAACGATTTTGAGAATCTCTTATGTACTGCGATCCTCTATTGTACTCATATTAATATTATTGTAACGACTTCGATGTGAATGTTTTGGATTGGCAATAATTGTATTAGGATTAAAAAAAAAAAAAATTGAAAACCGGTTCCATAACCGGTTAATCGGGGGAACCGGTACCAGAAACCGGAAAACTTATCCGGTTCCGATTCCGGTTCCTAAAATTCCGAAAATTCCGGTACCGGGTACCGGAACCGGACCGGTTATCACCCCTAGTTGCAGTGGTAGAGGAAAAAGGAATAAGAAGCAAAACAAATAATAATAAGAAAAACAAAACGGTAAGCTTTGAGAAAGTAATGTTGGAAAATCGTGATAAATGAAGTAATTAAAGCAGTGACTTTAATTAATTTTCTTCTTACCAAATATTTAATATTGGAGGAATTAAATTGCGTATCATTAATATATGTTAGTCGTGATATATTTATTTGCTCAAATCCAATTTTCGGTGAGTGAAAAATAATAATTTGAAGATAGATTTATGGAAGAATGTGGATAGGCATCAAATAAGATTAATGCTATCCCCATTGATTGATTAACAGTAACTAATCTTGTATATAAATTATTACATAGATGCTTGTACTAATTATGTGCACAAGTGACGAGATGTAAAGCCCACACGTGCAAACATAAGCATGGGCCACCGAGGCCGAGGCCTAGTGTCGGGACCGTGGGCCTTGGACCTTGGGAATTGGTGTTTGGGCCAGACATTAGACTTTGTCGAGCTTGACATATTTCACTTTTGGATCGCTGATTTGTCGTGGCCCATTTGGAGATGGCCCAATTTGTTTTGGCTCACTCATGCTTGTGAGGGGGCCAGTGGTTCCCATAGCAGCTCCCATCGCTCGGGAGTCCCGGGTGCCCGTTGGGCTGTGTGACTATAAAGATGACAGCCATTTCATTTGCCCTACACACTTTGCAAACACATGACAGCCATTTCATTTGCCCTACACACTTTGCAAACAAAATCTCAATATAAAGTTTCTCATAGCATCATTGTCGAAGCTTTGCCCTTGCCTTCCTTCCAGTTCGCTAGAGCCTTCTCAATGCGCGGTGCTGCCACTGTGAAGGACGAAGTTGTTTCATATTTGGGGACGGCACGCCAATACCGAGAGCAATACTAGGGCGTATTTTGTCTTGCAGGGAGAGAACTTCTCGACTCGACTCAAGTTTTTGTGTTTGTTATATCTTTCTGTATTTCTAGTTTTTTCGTTCTTTGTAATTCTCCTCTTCAACCTTTCTGTTTGAGTTGTAATAGCAATATCAAGTGTATTAATTTTCAAGTAAAAGAGCATAGAATATACAATATAGAAAAAAGAAACCAAGAATCTCAGCATTAGATTTATGTGAAATTGTTAGTTCTAGTTGGAAGCTTTCTAACTAACAAGTTCATTTTGCTTGAAATTTGGCAAAAAAGTATATATACATGGCTTAAATTTGTTGAATAATGTAATTTATCAACTCTGTAGCAAAAAATTAAGCAATTCCTTGCTTATCATATACACAAAAGTTTAAGAAAATAGACAACACTCAGGAATTGATTTTGAGGGAGGGTAAAAGAGAGATTAGAAACTGATACCCAAAGCAGTTTTATTAAGATTAATACCCACTTTCTTTGATTAGGTTTTAACATGCATTTAGAAGGCTGTCTTGATAATTGATATTACCTAACCTCAATAATTATATAGTCATCTCCTTCTTCTACCAACCCCTCAACCCTTTCTCCTCAACTAGTATATTTTAGATGCTCGTTGAAATTCAAGATCCCCATCTTGTGTTATTGAGGAAATGATTTTATATTAATTAAATATTTATTAATCGCTCCTCAACTTAAACAATTGTCGTTGTAGATTAATTTTTGTGACCTTGGGCGACACTTTGCAATTTCATTAACTAAACTACTCTTAGATTAATATTAATATTACTGTAAAAAGAAATGCATATAATAAATATAACTATTTCTCAACATACGGAGTAGCATCTAATAATTGGTCACCATTACTATTTCTGGATCAATTTAACGTGGTATTTGGAAAAATAAAGTATCGATTTTGATATGAATATGATTAAATGATAATTTTAACATGATTGCCACATGCAAGAATTTGAAATTCAAACTAGTCGTGGGCACTAAGTTAATACCGTAATGCATATTTTGTTGTATTATTTTATGATTTATTTATAATTATATTGTTCTTATAATCTCATCAAAATAATACACACAATGGTTAATAGCATATATTTAATTTTAGCTAGTCTCCGTCATTATTAGTATATATACAAGCTGATAAAAATATATTTTATATAACTTTATATATATCTCAAGTCTAATTGATCCCTCAGCAAAAATTAAATAAGTTTAGAAACTGAATTGCGCTATAAATAAAAACAAACAATCTCAATGAAAAGTAAGCCAACTTACAAAATGAAAAAGAATTGTGAAAATGTCCGATTAATGATTCTTAAGATATTAAATAAAATATATATTTCAAGGTAGAAATTTTATTGCCATTTTTGGAGATACTGGGACTAGGAGACAGATCAGTGGAACGGAAGATTAGTATAATAATCCCTGGGAAGAAAGCAAGCATGAGATAAACGAGGTGTGTAAGGTTCCATATGTCAGTCCCACGCTTCTAATAAAGACAAATTTCATGCTTTTATTTTTGTATATATATATATATGTTTATATGAGTGTGTGTGTTAGTGTATGTGAGATACTAAGGTGAAAAACAACGTCGTCGATGAAAAGTTCTTCTGCAATTCCAATGAATTTATAGGGCGTCTTTGGAAGGAGTATTATATTTATATGACAAGATAAAAAAAATAATCAAGATTAAAAATTATATTAGTTGTTTGGCAAATGCCCCAAATAAATTAGTTATTAAATATCTGATGCTTTGACTGAGAAGATGTGGATCTGGTTGAAGGATATTGCAATTTCTTATTCTACTTCATTTTAATATAGACGAAAATTTTAGTGGTGAGTATTTGGATTTCGGTTCGGAATTTTGCCTAATCCGAACCGATCCGAAAATCCGAAATTTTCTAAAACTTAAATCCGAACCGAACCGAATTATCCGAAAATCCGACATCCGAACTTCCGAATCCGATCCGAACCGAAAATCCGAAATTGCATAAAAAATCCAAAAAACTAACAAAAATCAGAAAATCCAAAATTCGAAAATTTGAAAAATCTGAAAATAATAAAATAATTTTTCTAAATTAATACTATAAAGTTGGTAGTATATAAAATATCATGTTTCAATATTTATGTAATAAGAGTGTAAATTGAATGTCTTAATTAGAATATAT